>JAAQRG010290200.1:0-14268 GCA_011634625.1 Babylonia areolata | reverse complement strand
TCACTCCCCGGTAAACTTTCTCCTTCAGAGTCCCATATGGCATAATCCATTGGGTTACAATCATGACTTTGTGGAGGCCATTCATCCTTCTTGATGAATTCTGATATAGCCTCCTCCAGATGGGCCTTGGTTTACTTGTGTGAATGAGCCCCATCTTGCTGAAACACCTAATTGTTTCTAGGATAAAGACGCCTACAAGATTGTCATCCAATAACTGAATGTAGCTTTCACTATTAACCTTGGCTCTATCGGTGTTAATAAAATGAATGTTTGTTTTTCCTTTCCAGGATACTCCAGTGTCACGCGTGCTAAAGCGGACGTGCACCCGCTCCAAGATACCCCACTACAGACGCCACAACACAAGCCCACGCAGAAATGAAATTATGTAATGCATTTAATGATTGTGTGTATATATCTATAGATGTATATGATAATAAAAAAAAAGATCATCAAGATCAAACAAACAAACAAAAAACAAACGACAACAAAAACGGCAGCAGAACTACAGCCTTATTCTTCCCACATTGTACCACAAGGGCACTGATAAGTGAAATCACACCGTCATTCTAAACCACCATCAGGTCCACTTGGAGGCACTGCATCTCAGCCTCACTCTCAGTATCAAACAGGCATGTGGGTTGTTTTTTCAGTCCAACTTTCACTCTCTCCGGAGGTAAGTATAATGAAAAACAAAACAAAAAGAAAACAAAACAAAACAAAAAAACACAACAAACGTCAAGAACGACAACTGACCGGGAGGCTTTGGAAAATAAAATAAAATAAAATAAACTGGAAGCACAGGATAGTCTGTTCACATTAGAACCTCAGACACATGAATAATTATAGAACTGTTGCTGGCGCTGGCGGACTGAAGACAGGCCCTCAGTAAGGAATGTCAGCGGAGCCCTCAGAGGATCCGTCAGTCGCCGGCACCAAGAGGCGGGTGGTCTGGAACCACCATCTTGCAACTAAAATTTCAACCGAACTAGCAGCAACCGGCGAGGAGCGCATCGAAAGACATTGGCAACCCAAACTTCAAGATATCAAATTTCTTACAAATATTAAGAAAAACATACATTTATATTTGCTATTTTATCAGTGGCTGCCCGCATCTTTCCGCACGCCTCACCGCTTCGACGCCGTAAAAATAGACCAACAATTATCTCCCTTCCTTCCGAAATGTTTCACACGTCATAAATACAAATCATTTCCATATCCAGCAGTATTGTTTTTTCCACAAGCATGGACTTACTACCAATATTAACTCATGGCGTCTAGTTGGACGTGCCCCTTAAACCTTAAAATATCCAATAAAATTGTCTTGAGCATGTGAAAAGCAAGATATCTTATAATACCCCCCTTCCATTGAAAAAACTACCACTTGGGCAGACAATGTCATAAAAATGTAGCTCCTCCCCAATTCTGAAATTTCAATATTTATTCCTTACATTTCCATTCGTATTATATAAAGATAACATTTAAGCAAAACGTGACGACTCATCGCCCCTTCACAGGTTCGTTTCTTTCACAATAAATAACCATGACAAAAGAACGGTCACAACAAACAGGAGACAGAAAATACAAACGTAACAATGAAATACGACGAAGAAAAACGATACATAAACAGGTCTGGAACACAAGCTCCTACCTAGAGCGACGTGACGTTGCACCACGACTGGACACGGGGGCACCAACACCTCGAAGACGCGCTCCAGGCAGAAACCCCGACCACGACCTGTCAACTGTGGAGACTCACTGACGGGACAAAGGACAAGACCACCCACTGGCCAACGCACAGTGTTCTGTAGATGAGCGAACGGGTACCAACACAAACAAAGAAACGAAGAACAGTCCCATCTGGCGGACATGAAGTCGTTTACAGAGGGAAGAACGAATCGCAGCCGCTAGGCACTGGTTCCATCACCGTCCGTCTTCAAGGACTGACTTCTTTCGAGTGAAGACAGGGAAAACCGGCGAGGAGCATTGGAAGTACTAGAACTCCGCTCACTCTGCTCACTCAGCTTCCTATATATTTTTTCTCGTTCAGTTGCACGAGACACTGATGAAACATAGAAAACATGACACAACAACACGATCTCTCTCCACGCTCGAACGCCCAGCCACCAAGGGGAACACACACGATGGAAAACATCGTGCACGCACATCAGCAACACACCCGCCTCCAAAAACCCAGCGACCCATCAGCCTCCGCCAACTTCGCCTGCCATGAGAGAAGAAAGAGGGGATGAGACGGATTCGATCCCCCTCCGTAAACGCAAAAGAAAAAAAAGAAAACAACAACAAACAAAAACAACAACAACAACAAAACAACAACAACAACAAAAACAGCGGAACCATTATGTCGTCCGTGACATCCAGCTGAAACCATTATCTTTTTTGAAAAGCTAGAGGTCTCATGATAGAGGCGAGATGGCTGAACTTCCCGTTTCCGTTTCCCATAAACGCGATCGTTTTGGCGATTTTTAGCTATCTCTAACGTAAAGTCTTTCTCGTCTGTGAAAATGATCCTTTTCACATTAGTGGCCGAATCGCAGTCATTCAAGTTACGGCAGCGAGTTTTTCTTTTCCCTCTAATATTTTGGTCGCTCCTTGATACCCGTATCCTCTTGAAGGGCTTCAGCTCCAGTTCTTTCGCCATTGTTTGCACAGAAGACTTGCTCACTTGTAAATCGCTTGCAAATTCTCTAAGAGATTTGTGGGTGCCTGGGTTCTCCCCCTGGGTTTGAATCAGTTCCTCAACACGGTCCTTGTTCTCCTCCGAACATGCAGTCTTGGGTCTCCCACTGCCAATTTTATTTGCTACTGACACTGTAGTGCGTATTTTAGCGATAAGTCTATTTACAGTGACATGACTCCACCCCTTGCCTGGAAATTCCTTTACGATCCTTCTTCCACCCCAGCCTTTCTTCTTGAAACCGTTTTCAATGGTAACCTTATCACTTTCACTCAAAGGCATGGTTGATCCTTCCAAACTGAAACTTTGGACAGAACTGATTTTGGACACAGACGACAAAAAGAAATCAACAGACTTGACACCCACAGAGGCTATTTTTAGACTGACACTGATTGACAGATGCCAACACCTGGCAGCTGGCATGAACATGATGAAGGTCACATTGCATAGCTCTGATAATGGATTTTTTGACACGCCGTTTTGAATTTGACAATACTCGCATAATTTGGGTCTGAACCTTTAGATATTTTGCAGACTTGTTGTTGATGATACCCTAAGGTTACTGTGTGAATATTTTCAATGAATTCGGTTTCTCTATCACTGAGAAAATACTTGTCAAAAAGCGGTTCACTTTTTGGGGGGACACCCGATATATATATACACACATAAGTGCACAGACACACAAAACCCCTTTCACACAGATACTCCCCCTCACCCCTACACAGAGCTAGTAGCCGCGCACTGGCCATGGTGTGAATGAGGACATCGGGACAGCCCGTGGCAGTAAAGAAGCGGAGGGAGTGTGATCAGCTGATATATAGCACTCTGTGTCTGGAACTGTGAGCCGATCACACTGTAGATACGGTGATAGATGCCCAACCGCCTATCCCTGCGCTTTGGCTTTCTCCTCCCTTCCCAGCCGTTCAGGTTTCCCCCACTCCCAAACCACTTTCAGCGCTATATCTCAACAAGATTAGGTGCGGAGTTTCGGAGTGATAAAAGAGGTGACTGTTCAGTTGTTTTCCGCGAGGTATGCTGCGAAGCTACCTTGTCGTACTGCCGTTTGTGCTCACTAAAATGTCTGTCGTTTTGCTGAAAACTAAAAAAAATGAATACACTCACACATCAGTTCAAATCAGTGAAATTGAAACTTAAATCATAAATGCGCTGAGAAGGATTGGGCTGAAATCAATGTACAGCTGAAACTATGTTTAAACACAATTAGAGGACCAGCTCGAATTTTTGACAAAGAGAGAGAGAGAGAGAGAGAGAGAGAAGACAAGACAAGACAAGTGGTTTATTGACTTTAGCCTTGCTATATATCAGGGGAAGGGGGAGGGTGGGGGTGGGGGTGGGGGAATCAAAAGCACCAAAACATGTAAAATGTTCTTCTACACTCTCCGATACACACATACGCGCACACACTACGACATTCACAAAATGGATGTGGACATGGACAAACTGCTTTTCCTTTAACACATCTTGGAACATGTGGCCATCACCCTAGGAGATACAGAAATAAACAGATAATAAACACTAAATTACTTAACTAGTTGGTTGATCTAAATTTCAAACCGTGATAAATGTACCGAGCAATATCTGTCATATATTTACGGTCGATAAGAATTGTCAGCTGTTGTTTATTTGGATCTTGCGCAAATTTCAGAGGAAAGTATTTTGGTCCTATTGCTTCATTTGAATGACAGCTAACCAGAAAGTGAAATTCATCATCAATATGTCGTTTGCATAAAGGGCAACGTAAGTACACAGGAAGGTTTGTGGAACAGCGAAATTTATGGATTCTTATATCAGTAAGGCCTGATCTGAATCTGATGTAGATGTCCCTTAATGCCTTATTCTTAACTCACTCAGTACGGCCAGCCCTCTCTTCTCCTCTACACAGACCCCTCGGATGTCCAGTGGGTGTCTGAATGACCCAACCTTTAGCTTCCGTCGTCAGAATTGTGGTATTCTTTGTCAAAATTCGCTGACGTCTTCAGTATAAGAGCCTTCCGTCCGCTTGCAATATTTTGATGATGGTAATTGGGGTGAAACGCTGTTAACGTCGTCTCTTTCGCCGTTCGTATGGAAAGAGTTAATGCGCTCGAAATACAGTTCTAATGAAAATTCAAATTAATTTTTTCTATATACAGAATATCGCTCGTGTTCCCGGATCCTACTACACCATCCTTGTTTCCAACAGTCAATTAATCGCTCTTTGAAGAGACATAAAAACCAGGTTATATTTTGTACACCTTCGTTTAGCCATACATAACCAAGTGCATACATGGCAAGTAAGTTTCGAATATCTGATGCCCAGCATTTCTTATCGTTTCTGTCTGGATTTACAAGCACAATGTAGGCTTTCTTTGGCAACCTTTCAACTGTCATTCTTGAAAGGCGCAGCCAGCATCGGATGGCATTTGTGTTTGCGTCTATATGGAATGGTACTCCTCCAGTTTCACCACAAACCAAGTCATTTGACGTTCTAGGTGCAACGTTTAATAATTTTTTCAGAGCGAATGTGTGGGCTTTTTCGGAATGGAATGTATCTAAGATTCCCCACATTTCAGATCGATATAATATAATAGGTTTTATTTGGGAATCAAACAGGGTGAAAAAGATGCCAGGAGTGACATCCCCTAATTTCGGCAAGGTTCTGAATATTTCAACTATACCTAATATTGCCTTTGCGGTCTGTTCTTTCGCAGTGAACGAGAAACTTAAACGAGTAGTTAATCAAACGCCTAAATATTTGTACGAGTTAACAGTTTTCAGTACAACCCCATTATAAAACCATTTTTCGTGGTTTGAAATGTAACCCCCATTTCTGAATACAATTATACTAGATTTATCTGAATTACCTGATAGATCAAGAGTTTCAGCATTTTTTCTCAGTAAGTCGAACTGATGCTGAAGACCTCTCACTGTGTACGACAATAAGGCAACATCATCTGCAAACAGAATGATAAACAATTCAATAATGTCAGGATGGAGCTGTACACCATCTTTGCCATTGTTAATTAGAGGACTTGTATTTTCACCTTGTTTCAAACCTTTCCGACAGAAAAAGAAACTGTGAGACCTGTGCCATTGCCACATCTTACACATGCTTTTACCACTTTGTAATTATTTTGGATGGCCTTTAACATTCTGCCACATACTCCATTTTCAATCAAAATTGGCCACAATTTAGCATGGGAAATTAAATCAAAGGCTTTGGAAAAGTCAATAAATGCTACATACAGTTTTTTTTTGTTACATGCTAGCTGTTTCTAGACAACAGCAAATAAATTAAAAACGTGATCGATAGTGCTACGATCTTTTCTGAACCCCGCTTGTTCTTCCCCAATGATATCACTATCTTCAATCCACTTGACCAGACGTTTATTAAGAATATAACTATAAAGCTTACTATATATATTTAAGAGGGGTATTCCTCTGTAATTGTTACGGTCATCAGAGTTGCCGCGCTCATGAAGTGGTTGTATGATTGCTTGTGTCCATGAATCTGGACATTGTACTGATGAAAAAACGAAATTGAACAGATTTTCTAAATATGGTAATATCCAAGCAGCTGAATGTATGAATATCTCTAGAATCAGGCCCTCTGGACCGCCAGCCTTGTTGCGTTTAAGATGATTAATTGAATCAATAATTTCTTTACGGGTTATATCAGAGTTCAAATCAATTAGCTCTTGAGTTTCGTTATGGTAATAAATGTTGTCAATAAGAACTAGTGTTTGTGGCTCCAGCGCTACTTCGATTTCGAAACATTATCAAAATGCCTTTGCCACTCGTCTATTGAAATATTTCCTAATCTGTTCTTTGATCTGTCTGACATTTTTCAGAGTGGACCAAAATAGTTTAGGGTCCTTTGGAGCATTCATTAGCTTATTTCTAAGATCAGATTTATACAGATCTGATTTTGATTTTATCAAGTCATTATAGTAGTTCTTAAGCTCTATGTTTTGATTTATATTTTCTTTCGATCGTTCTTGTCTCAGGATCCTAAGTAGTTGTTTCACATTTCGTTTTGTTTCCCTGCACTTCCTGTCAAACCACAATTGTTTTTGTTCCCTATTACAATATTTGAGTCGTTTTGTCATACATCTTGACGCCTGTTTCAATGCATTAGTTAATATATTTATCGAAGCATTTATACTTGTATTTAATTGTTCTCTAGCTTCTTCCAAAGCGGTTGCAAAGTCTGGTTGCGTGAGACTACCTCCAAACATACTACAGTAGTCATGATTCCGAACTATTTTTTCTATAGAATAACTGTTCTCTCGAAGTTCCTTTCCATAATTATTGCACAACAATATCAAAACTATAGGCATGTGTTGAGAATCTATTCATTCGTCTACAAACATGTCGTGTACGAAATAATGAATAGATCTGGATACTGCAAAATAGTCTATTACACTACAGTCATGTTTAGAAATGAAAGTAAGTTTACCTGTCCTGTCTCTCTGTGTTGTGAACCCAGTCCAAGGAATAGTTTACCACAGTAATTTTGTTCTTCATCTTGTGAATCCACTTACCGTTGTGTGACTGTTACGTGGTAAACGCTGAGGAGACGCGTCTCCCGATTGATCCTTTACACTGGTGGGGGTCTGCTCTATACGAGGAGAGAGGGGCCTCAGACCACCAGTGCTGAGTGCTGTGCTGTTGCAAAAGGGACGGAAAGGGTTTGTGAAGCCGGGTGCCTCCACCGTAGTGATGACAACATCGTCTGGAAGGGCAACACACACATTCTGCTTACCTGCTGCAGATTCGAGGACAAGGGTAGCGGGTGTTGGGTGTGGGCCCTCTCTGCTCCTGTGGACTTGACACCAGACTTGGAACTGGCCGTTATCAGTGTTATTCACTGCACGAGCGTCACATTTGACATTGGGACTTGTCTGATTTTCCGTCCAGTAGTTCAGTTGTTATTCTGCACTTCCTGTCTTGTCCAGGGTAATGAAAGAGTGATTTGGACTGGATGTAGGTTGGGTTGAATTTTTAGGTTCATCCGTGGTAACCCTGTCGTCGTAATGGCGACCTATTGGCTCGACTGTGTCAGCGGAGTGTGCATGGGCTGCTTCATGTAAATTTTTTTTCCATTGAAGACCACGTCGTCAGCATCATGAGTGTATCGACCTAAATGACCAGACATGGGGGAGTAGTGTCTATGTTCTGGTGAACGGCGGCGGTACCAGCTGTCATCGCCCTGTCCATGACCAGTGTCACCACTGTACAGGGGGCCGTGATAACTGCGTTGAGTTTTCATGGACGGTCCTCCTGAGTCTCAGCTTGTAGGTGTGCTGGACTGGTATGCATGGTAGTCATGGTGAGTATCTCTCTGTGGGGCCTTATACTTGGATGTTCCACTGAAATATTTTTGATGACCGTTTTGCAGTTCCGTCTCAATCAGTTTCCCATTGAAAAAGAACCGCCTTCTTCCTTCACGGCGAGTATCAGCCAACTGTGATGACTGTCTTCGGGTAAGGTCATTTGAAATTTTGTATCCAGATTCTCTCAGGTTTGCGCGGATATCGTTCATCTTTAAGAGAGCTATCTTGTCTCTCCATTGAGCAAACGTGACAAGGACTGGACGGGGTCCATTTCCATTTGTACCCGCTCCAATCCTATGGGCGTGTCGAATGTCCACAGTAGAGAAGGGGGTGCTTGGGTTGCACAGATCGTTCAAGATGTCAATAACATTTTGTGCACTTTCCTCTTCTGTCTCCTCTTCCGATTCCTGGATACCATAGAATCTAAGGTTGTCCTTTTTGATAATTTTCTCCAGACGATCGACTTCATCTTGTAGGTATGTTACTTCTGCTGTAAGTGCCTGTTCACGTTTCATTTGTCTGTTTTGTTCATCAACAACACTGCTTAAACGTCGCTCTTTTGTGGTGACTCTCTCGATGGTATCACATTTTTACGACCACATGTTTTCCATTTGGCTGACATCAAAATATAGACCTGGGTAATTCTATGTCACCACAGAGAACGAGGAATAAAGTGGTGGAAAGACCAGCTTGGTTGTTGAATACATCAATAGTCTCTTTTGTTGTGTGAAACAGCTGCTTTTGAAAAATGAGAGAGAATTGAACACTGAACACTGAAATGTTTAATGTCATAAGCTGTAAAGCTCTAGTGACATGGTAGGTGCAAATCAGAACAAAAATGGTGCAAAACAAATAAATTGGATCAGAAAGGAAAAACACAACCAAAGTAAACTAAACTATTGATTGATTGATTGATTGAGAGAGAGAGAGAGAGAGAGAGAGAGAGAGAGAGAGAGAGAGAGAGAGAGATCATAGATTTACTTTTTGACTTGTGACTTTTGTGAGGTCAGCAACGTAGCAGCCAAACAACTGACATAATATCTTCCACAGTGTTCCCCTGGGCTTTCCACCTTCTCGGCTCTGTCTATCTGCAGCCCTCGGGTCAGTTTCTCTCATCACACCTGCTGTGCCGATTGGGAGGTTGTGGGTGTGAACCCCGTCATGAGCAAGAATGTTATAAAGTGGTGTGTCTTCCAGTCCGGACCGCCCCTTTCTCACAGTGGAATGCACTGTGGTCTACAACGGGGAACAGGCACCGCGGTACAGCTGTGCGCCTCAGAGAGTCCTACATTCCACATCCCTGGCGCTGGACCGCTCTGCTCAGAGATGGCGGAGTGCAGCGAGGTCAGGGAGTGCAGCCAGGTCAGGGAGTGCAGTGCAGCCAGGTCAGGGAGTGCAGTGCAGCCAGGTCAGGGAGTGCAGCCAGGTCAGGGAGTGCAGTGCAGCCAGGTCAGGGAGTGCAGTGCAGCCAGGTCAGGGAGTGCAGCCAGGTCAGGGAGTGCAGCCAGGTCAGTGCAGCGAGGTCAGGGAGTGCAGCCAGGTCAGGGAGTGCAGCCAGGTCAGGGAGTGCAGCCAGGTCAGGGAGCATGGAGTGGTGTTACTGTGCCCTCCACAGCCACCACACCTCAAAAAGTGAGGTGTGAATTTCTGCCGTCCTGCACACTCCGCTGCCAGCATGACCTCAGCCATGTTGTTTTCAGACACACCACGGGGACTGGTTGTGCGGTGTGGGGTGAAGGTGTGGGGTGAAGGTGTGGGATACAGGTTAAAGTGGTGGCCAGACATTGTTCCACAAGTGCAATATAATTCTTTTTCTTCATGAAGACTGTTTTCTATATCCAGTGTTTTACTGGATTACTTAATTGAAGCCTACCGACCAGGCAGGGCACCATCCCAGGATTTTGAACCTCCTGTCTGTCTGTGTATCTATCACATCCTAGTCTGGACCCACAAATCATATCAACCACTCTTCATTTCACACCTGAGTATTCAGGGCATTATTTTATTTTATTAAAACTTCTTGCTATAGAACATATTCTTGAAGCTCTATGCGCTTTACAATAGCACTAAAAACATTCACTCAGACATCCCCACACAAACATATGCATATAATTTGAAACATAGGTAAGAGAGAACAATTAAAAGAGGCCATGTCAGTTGATTAAATCAAGAAATACAACAGGTATATAAAAAAGAAGAAGATAAAAACGAAATAATGATAACAACAAAAAAGTAGACAATTGAAATTGAAAGAACACAAGCACGTATGCGCATACATATATGTGACCCTCCACCACGAAATGAGTCGCTTTGCACCAGAGGTCGATTTTTAGTTATTGGTATATCATAAATCTGCAATAAATGACCTTTACAGCGAAAAAAAAAGTTTGTAAATCGGATGATTCTGTGAAAAGTTATTGTGATTTGAAGTTCTAAAGTCGCGAAAGTAACGAACTGAGAAATCAAGGCAGAAAAGTTTTGGAACATGTTCATAGCAACCACATACTTCTAAGCAAGATATGTTCATGAAATTTGGCACACACATAGTTAGTGGCAATATCCACAATTGCACAAAATTTGGAAGAAAAATATTGAGTGTATTTGATTTTATTCAAATAAGAATTTTCTAATTTTTTTGGAAAGAATTGCAACTGAAGTATTAGTATACTTACTTTTTAATCAGCTCAACATGACTAAAAACCTTCCAGTTTTAAGATCAGTTTTGTTGTGGTGTTGTTTGTGGTCCAATTACTATGAAACTTTTGCTATGTACAGTATGTGTACTAAAATTATGCCAGATTAGAGGTAAAAAATGCTAAATCATGATGCCGAATCATGTGATTGTTGTAATTCAATGTGCTCACTGGCTTAGTGTGCTTGTGATATTACCATAATCCATACAACAAGCACAACAAAATAACAAAAAAAGATCCACACAACAAAACTGCTCATACAAAAGGTACAAGTTCATGTGTGTTTTATCCCAGCATAGCATCAAATGAAATACATTTCATAATCCAAATGAACACTTCAAACACTTCATCTGCAAAGAAAACCTACTTGTCAAACCCATACTTCACACAATAAAGACACACAACCTCATCAAACAAACACTCTATCTGCTAAAAAAAATAAAAATAAAAAATAAAAATAAAAAAATGTGCAGATATGTGGCACAGGTAATCAATTCTTGTGGTACAAAGTGTCATCAGGGTGGATGGTGTTGATATTGAACCTTCTTCCTCCACTCTTTTTTCTCCACCGGTTGTGTCAGTATGTTCCAAAAATGCATGGTTTATCCTGAAACAGTTTGTTATGTAATACTTCTTTATCTCTTTTCATTTCCTTTGTTTTGAATTATTTTATATATGTTCTAAAGTTTATTCATTAATGCCTTAAATATCAACAGTAATTTCAGTTTTGTACATTTACATCACAGCTTTCATTCTTTACACAGGACTTTACAAAATGCTTTACTTCTAGTTCTATGTATTTTATCAGAAAAAAAAAAATACACTTATGATATATATATATATATATAATAATATAATCAGACAAAGCAGTTTACTGATAATAAAAGTATGAAATAGTGATTATTAATGCTGTATCACTATGAGTATCAGTGTGCATATCAGTGTGAATATGCATGACATGCTGCAATCCATTAAGTTACTTTATGCATAGTGGCATGTCAAGCACATGCACACTTATATCATTTATGTAAATGTCTGTGCAAAAGTTTACAATTCCATACATGTACATCTAGACAAAGTTTGTAAAAAGAAACTAAGTTTGCACACTTCATGGTAAATTTATACTATAAATCATAGTACATTAACAGTTGACTCACTCACTCATAGATAGTTCACCAGCAGACAGTTCTTTAGTTGACAGTGTAGTTAGTTTGGTGGTGTAGCCTCTCCTTCTGATGACATGACTTGCCAGCAGTGATATCAGAATTATTCATTGGTGTACAGGCAGGCATATAAAGTACCATCATATCTTTCAGGGCTGAAAAAGAAATTGAACTATTAGTAATACTGTTAGTATTTACTGTTGACACAACTCTATATTTATTTAAAACAACACACACACACACACACACACACACACACACACACACACACACACACACACACACACACCAACCTGACACACATTCACATAAAATGTCCATTGAAGCAAATTCTGTGAAACTGAAAACTGTTCATAATGTCATGCCCATGAACCTCCCCTTGCTCAGTTAAATGGTTAAACTGTGAAAGGACAGTGTATGTGTGTGTGTGTGTGTGTGTGTGTGTGTGTGTGTGTGTGTGTGTGTGTGTGTGTGTGAGTGAGTATGTGACTCACTGTGTGACACACATTGTGTATGTCTGTGTGTGTGTGTGTGTGTGTGTGTGTGAGTGACATGTATACACACTGTGTCACACATTGTGTGTGTGTGTGTGTGTGTGTGTGTGTGTGTGTGTGTGTGTGTGTGTGTGAGATCTTTTAATTTACATTCTGTTAATTTCCTCAGATTCACTTTATTCTTTTAATCATTTTTATTCCACATGTCAAACAGTGAATTCCTGTTCCAATGTAAGACAATAAATCAGTCTTGAGTCAATCATTGTTAAATAAATTATTATCAATTGATTATACCATCATTACATTTCAGTATTTGTCAATGTGGGTAAAATAAGAAAGCTTACCTTCAGACACTTCAGCTATATCCAGTCCCCCAGTCACTTTGCTTGCACATTCCTTGTGTGAGCTGTGAGAAACCCAGGTCTATCACTTCAGTGCAGCAAGTCAGTTTCACTTGTTTCCATGTCAGTCACAACACTGATGGCACCTGGTGCATGTGATTTCGGCAATTACAGGCGAAGGCTTCCAATCTTTCTGTATCTAGTGCAAATGTTGATTCGTCATCTACATCAAAATCAATATTATTGTTGATGAAAACTGAACGACAATCCTGCGTCGTCTGCTTTCGAAATCAGCGTTGCCTTCGTGTTCACTGAGATCGATTTCATGAACGGTCAGTTCCATCAATGAAGTACTGGGTTAGAAACTCACAAATGTCGTCTTCTTCATTGAATGGCAAAATGTGTGCAGCGCAAGTGTATCTTGTCAGGAAATCGCCAAGTCAATCTTGAAAACGTGCTTCCGAACCCTGCGACCATGTTTATTTGAGCTAGCGTGCTGAATGGTTGGTTTCGTCACGTGGCCTCTCTCGGCCAATGACAGAGGGGATTTTCCTTCATAGTGACGCATTGTTTACGTAGTGTATCCTTATTTTGAAAGCGACGATTCGCTCGTAGTTAAAAAATCAACCAATGAGAAGGACATAGATTGAAAGAGACGGACTTGACCATTAAAACAATGTATGATTCGACCGGTCGATTCCAAGAGATGACGGAGGGCAAGCTTGTCAAAGTTGATCGATTTCGCGAAGTCATAGGCGATCAGAATGACGGGTTAGGCATTTTAAGCACACTTTTAAGGCAAAAGAAGACACAGTTATGCCTAGATACTTCAATATGAGATAAAAGAAAGCCTAAAGTCTACTATGAAGTCAAAATCTGAAAATTGACAACCTAACCCCCACCCGCCTAAAATCGCCGCTAGCGGGAAAGTTGGTCAGGGACAAAGCGACTCATTCCGTGGTGGAGGGTCACAATTGTCACTGAAGGTAAACCTCAACCCCCCCATCCCCTCCATGATTTTTCATTGCTCAAAACGTTGACTGTCGTTCCACATTTGTGACTCAGTCTGTTCATGAATGATAAATAGTTAGTTCATTGTTTCTCAAGGCCTGCCTAAAGCGCGTTGGGTTACGCTGCTGGTCAGGCAATCTGCCTTGTAGATGTGGTTTTAGCGTATAATGATTGGATTATTTTGTCCGAGCGCAGCGCACACCTCCTTGAGAAACTGAAACTGAAACTCTCAAGCGCTTAGAGCTTGGCCTCTGATCGAGGACAGGCGCTATATAATTATCCATATCAGTATCATTAATAGTGATATTCGGGTGTTTTTTTTAAATTATTATTATTTTATTTTTTTTACTGTCTCCTTTCTTTGTTTACTGACAAGCGAAATAACAGACTACATCAGACCAGTGTAACAAAATATCTCATAGTTTGTCTGAATGACTGAATGATGGATTCGAAAAGGCCAACGAACTAACAAGAGAGAGAGAGAGAGAGAGAGAGAGAGAGAGAGAGAGAGAGAGAGAGAGAGAGAGAGTGGGGT
>JAAQRG010290198.1:0-12500 GCA_011634625.1 Babylonia areolata | reverse complement strand
AGTGTGAAAATCGGGCTGCTCTGCCCGGTAGGAGCGCGTTGTCACCTCAGTGCAGCGACATCCTGTTTTGTAATTATTTTCACCATTGAAGTTTGTTTCGTTTTTTGTAGAGTTTTTTGCCTGGGACAACCTCTATTGTTGCTGTGGGTTCTTTTAAGTGCGCTAAGTGCATGCTGCACACGGGACCTCGGTTTATCGTCTCATCCTGGCGAATGATTAGCACCCAGTGGAGGGGGCAGTAAAAAAAAAAAAAAAAAATCCAGGGCCATGTACCCATGGACACTCCCGCTTCCTTGACCAACAGAGCTTTTCCGACGCCCCAGTATGTGTGCACGTGTGTGGCATAAACACACAGACGCAAGGAGCCCTCGTCTGTCTCTTGTCTTGTCATGACGTTGATCAGTAAAGTCTTCCTGGTGCTACCTGACATGGTCCATTGAACTCTGACGCGTTTGTGATAGTCCCTGACCGCGTGTTGTCTTTAACCCTTTCACCGCCAAGCTCTCATTTATGCACAGGCGTGGTAGAGGACCCATGCCACTGAAAAGTGACCATTCATTGGTTCTGTTATCCATGAACCTACTGCTCTTAATGTTGGGTTACCAGGATAGGCCATATTTTCTATACATCGCAGGGGGAATCCCCAGCTATTCTTAGCCACTGTCTTTTCTGTGTTTATACCACAAGGGGCTTTTGTACTCTAAATTGACTGGCGGTGAAAGAGTTAAAGTGGACATTCAAACTGAAACGTTCTAGTTTTGAATTTTAAAAGTCTTAAAGATTACTCACTGAATAAACCCTGGGCATTGAAATATTTGGTGAGTGGATTTCCTGTGTGCTGTCACATTCTCGTTTTAATTTTTTTTTTTTTAAAAGACTCACAATTTCAAACTGACTTAATAAACTCTTGACGTTTGCGAATGAATTTCTTCTCTCGTTGTCGGTTGTTTTTCAGACACAGCTGTGACATAGCTGATCAACTTATTCATGCTCATGTTTAGGATGAAAGATTCAGAGTGTGTCGCGTTTGTTTCTATTCTGATTAAATGTAGCATCTTTTATGATTACCTTTGATTGAAAAATATGCCATAAGTTCTTGTTTTTTTCTTTTTTGTCAGTCACTAATCATGAGTTTTTTGTTTAAATCTCTCCATACGAACGGCGAAAGAGACGACGTTAACAGCGTTTCACCCCAATTACCATCATCAACATATTGCAATCGGAAGGCTCTTATGCTGAAGACGTGAATGTTGACAAAGAATACCACAATTCTAAAGACGGAAGCTAAAGGTTGGGTCATTCAGACACCCACTGGACATCCGAGGGGTCTGTGTAGAGGAGAAGAGAGGACTGGCCGTACTGAGTGAGTTAAAAATAAGAATGTTTTAGACTTTTATCTAATGTAAGGACAACACTCACTAAGGAGAACTCCACGGGTTTCCGGCGTAAGAGCCTCAAACTACCTCTTGCTACATTTCATCCCGTGGCTGGCCTCAAATGAATGCATTAATTTTGTGGCTAGTCAAGATCGAATCACACCCCTCCCCACCCCCACCCCCCACCCCCACACCCCCCTACGCCTCCTCCCCCTCCCCCGCCCCCCACGTCCCCACCCCACTGGTTGAAAATTACCCCTTTTTCTACGGGTTTAATCAAGGCATCGAAAAAGGAGAGAGGGATCATTCTGGACTAGCCTTCACTGACCACCACCACCACCACCACCACCCTCCTCTCCATTGTAACTTAGCGGAAGTAATCGTGAAGAGTTCTACTTTGATAGCTTGTATTATCTCCCCCCGGTGGGGTAAGGTGGGGGAGGGGGGGGGAGGGAATCCAACTAGGGGATCAGTTCTTACTAGCTGAAGTTTACCGCCGGAGGGGAGGGGCTTGCGAGGAGGGGAGTGGGTCGGGGTAGAAGAGAATCCAACTAGGGGATCAGTTCTGACTAGCTGAAGTTTACCGCCGGAGGGGAGGGGGTTGCGAGGAGGGGAGTGGGTCGGGGTAGAAGAGAATCCAACTAGGGGATCAGTTCTGACTAGCTGAAGTTTACCGCCGGAGGGGAGGGGGTTGCGAGGAGGGGAGTGGGTCGGGGTAGAAGAGAATCCAACTAGGGGATCAGTTCTGACTAGCTGAAGTTTACCGCCGGAGGGGAGGGGGTTGCGAGGAGGGGAGTGGGTCGGGGTAGAAGAGAATCCAACTAGGGGATCAGTTCTGACTAGCTGAAGTTTACCGCCGGAGGGGAGGGGGTTGCGAGGAGGGGAGTGGGTCGGGGTAGAAGAGAATCCAACTAGGGGATCAGTTCTGACTAGCTGAAGTTTACCGCCGGAGGGGAGGGGGTTGCGAGGAGGGGAGTGGGTCGGGGTAGAAGAGAATCCAACTAGGGGATCAGTTCTGACTAGCTGAAGTTTACCGCCGGAGGGGAGGGGGTTGCGAGGAGGGGAGTGGGTCGGGGTAGAAGAGAATCCAACTAGGGGATCAGTTCTGACTAGCTGAAGTTTACCGCCGGAGGGGAGGGGGTTGCGAGGAGGGGAGTGGGTCGGGGTAGAAGAGAATCCAACTAGGGGATCAGTTCTTACTAGCTGAAGTTTACCGCCGGAGGGGAGGGGGTTGCGAGGAGGGGAGTGGGTCGGGGTAGAAGAGAATCCAACTAGGGGATCAGTTCTGACTAGCTCAAGTGTACCCACGGTAGTTATTCCAGGCTAGTCTACGGAGACCTCGGGGTTAACCTGGCCTCGCCAGATTTGACCCCTGAGGTAAAAACTAACAGGGGGTACGAACAGGCCGGTACGCCGGCCGCTGGATGGTCGCCGTGCCTGGTTGGCTGTGACGTGTCGTTCGTCACGGCCTTGTCCGGTGTCACCGTTATGGATGGACTGTCGCACAGGCAGAGAAAGGTCAAGTTGGGGGGCATGGGGGGAGGGGGGATCAGGGGGGGGGGGGTGACCACTGGACAGGACCACTGTACTGCCAAGTGACCACTGGACAGGACAGGGCCATTTTTTGTCTGTCTAAATCTTTACTTGTATGTAGAGGAGTTGTTGGAAGGGGTGGGGGGCTGAGTTAGACATTTCTTATAATGAAAATATTATTTTGCTAAAAAATGCCTCAGGGATTAGGAGAGGGGGGTGGGGTGATGATGGTAAGAACCACGACAGTAACAACAACAACGACGATAGAAATATATATCACGTCATAATTATCATTTGTAAAGAGATGGTTGGAATGGGGGAAAAAACCCGCCTCATATGCCAACTCGCTTGTTACTTTCAATCTTTCTTTTTCCTATTGTTCACAGTTTTGTGTGTGTGTGTGTGTGTGTGTCTGTGTGTGTTTTGCTTCTTTGCGTGTGTGTGTGGGGGGGGGGTTATTTTTGTCTGTTTCTTTGTTTTGTTTTGTTTGTTTGTTTGTTTTTGTTCTTGTTGGTTGTTGGGGTTTTGTATGTTTTTGTTGTTGTTTTGTTTTAAGGGTGGAGGTGCTAGGTGCCAGCATTGTCCTATCGGCTCTGTCGGCTCATTCCCTTTGTTTGGCATTACGAGGCGAAATGAAACCGGCTTGAATTGTTATCCACATTATAAACAAACAAACAAAGAGGGACTGTCTTTGGCATGGGAGGGTTTGGGGGTCACAGAACAGAGTTAACAGATGACTTAACCTTTGCATAAACCAAAATGCAGCCATTCCTTACGTATTTCGCAACAGCATTTTACACGACAATGCACAGTCTGGCCGCGACATTTTCTAGGAAATGCGGTCGTCATGCAGTTTCAAAACTGCTTCAGTGTATGATTATGTCAGCGAGGGAGCTTCTCTTAATTCCACGTCTAGAGTTACCAGACGGCTTGCCCCCCTCCCTCCCCCCAGTGTTCCCAAATTCAGGTGCTCTAAACACATACCACACACCCTCCTTTTGAAGTCATGACCCAGTCGGTGGTTTGTCTGTTGTTATTTCAGCAGTGTGCACTTCTCAACGATAGCAAGTGCAGTGTGCAGCGGTAAACATCGCGAGGCATGGTTCTCTCCCTTGAAACTTGACAGTCTCTTCCGCTCTGTATTTGTGCTGCTCAGATCGCGTTCGTTGAACGCTAAGACCGATCTGGACTTTTTCAATCAACACACGGCAGCAGACGCCAGACGGAATGAAGTTTTGTGTGCATGGGGAACTGCAGACATGCAGACGCCTTTCGATCCAATGTTTGGTGGAATGCTGCAGACCGGTGGTTGCTACAGTGGCGTTCTTTACATTCCAGACATGCTTGCGTGGATAAAGGTTGACAAGCGACATACCGTTTCATTATGATGTACATCATCAGCTGCATTCATTTCTTCGGTTGTTGCTTGCTTGCTTGCTTGCTTGCTTGTTTGTTTGTTTGTTTTCCACATATGTTTGAGTCTTATTCCTGCTGACATGGTTTTTATGATGAAATGCGTTCATGCCCATGTACAGAAATGACATGTTCAATTTTTCTTATATGACATCCGGACCCTCCAGAACGTCGCGTGTCAATTGAAACCTACTTCACACACTAGGGAGACGTCAATGCAATATCTAGTCCAGAACGCTTGGTTCATGTACTCAGTCCAGTGTTGTAATCAAATACACAGATACCCATGCCTGGGAATAACCACGGCAAACGTTCATCGTTTTGAAATAGATCTCTTGCGGTTACCTGATGTAAAAGGACAAATCATACCAGGAGACAAGTAATACTTAATAGATGAGCGAGGGAGAAGAATTCTGTTTAATGTCTGGTCATACATACCGCTGAGTGAAGACATCTAGTTAAGGTATTGATTTTCACATTTTAATGTTAACAAACAAAACATAAATAAACATAAAGGTAGGGGAGGGGGAGGGGGTATGGCAGAGCTGTCGGTTCTTCCTGCTTGTCGCTATCTACATAGAGACAGGTATAAACGACAAATCCAGGACAGACAGGTAGAATCACTTTCTCTCTCTCAGCGTTTTACACAGGTAGAATCACTTTCTCTCTCTCATCGTTTTACACAATAAAGTGATATGAATGCCACGCATACATTCTGACAGTGTGTGTGTGTGCTTATGACTGGGTATGTGGGGGAGGAGAAGATGAGAAGGGTAATAGATACATACTTCTAGGGAAGATGAGATGGTCATTGATACATACTTCTAGGGAAGATGAGATGGTCATTGATACATACTTCTAGGGAAGATGAGAAGGGTCATTGATACATACTTCTAGGGAAGATGAGAAGGGTTATTGATACATACTTCTAGGGAAGATGAGATGGTCATTGATACATACTTCTAGGGAAGATGAGAAGGGTCATTGATACATGCTTCTAGGGAAGATGAGAAGAGTCATTGATACATACTTCTAGGGAAGATGAGAAGGGCCATTGATACATACTTCTAGGGGAAGTGAGAGGGGTCATTGATACATACTTCTAGGGAAGATGAGAGGGTAATTGATACATACTTCTAGGGAAGATGAGAAGAGTCATTGATACATACTTCTAGGGAAGATGAGAAGGGTCATTGATACATACTTCTAGGGAAGATGAGAGGGGTAATTGATACATACTTCTAGGGAAGATGAGAGGGTAATTGATACATACTTCTAGGGAAGATGAGAGGGGTAATTGATACATACTTCTAGGGGAAGTGAGAGGGGTAATTGATACATACTTCTAGGGAAGATGAGAGGGTAATTGATACATACTTCTAGGGAAGATGAGAAGGGTCATTGATACATACTTCTAGGGAAGATGAGAAGGGTCATTGATACATACTTCTAGGGAAGATGAGAAGGGTCATTGATACATACTTCTAGGGGAAGTGAGAGGGGTCATTGATACATACTTCTAGGGAAGATGAGAGGGTAATTGATACATACTTCTAGGGAAGATGAGAAGAGTCATTGATACATACTTCTAGGGAAGATGAGAGGGTAATTGATACATACTTCTAGGGAAGATGAGAAGGGTCATTGATACATACTTCTAGGGAAGATGAGAGGGGTAATTGATACATACTTCTAGGGAAGATGAGAAGGGTCATTGATACATACTTCTAGGGGAAGTGAGAGGGGTCATTGATACATACTTCTAGGGAAGATGAGAGGGTAATTGATACATACTTCTAGGGAAGATGAGAGGGTCATTGATATATACTTCTAGGGAAGATGAGAGGGTCATTGATACATACTTCTAGGGGAAGTGAGAGGGGTCATTGATACATATTTCTACATTTAATACTTAGAGAGTAAGAAGGCAACAAGTCAGTCTGGTTCAGTCACTGGCAATGTGCAAAGGCAGGAATGAAGTGGTTGTAAAAAAGATATATATATATTTCATCCGTACAAAACTGAAAGGGAAACAACACACAATGCAAAGAAAGGAGAAGAGAGAAAGGCCTGAGATACCACAAAAGGGGAGGCAAGACTTCAAAGTGTAAATAGTCATGTCATACAGTGCAGTTTCATTGAAGTGTTTCCATTGATCTGTGGGCTTTTTTTTTCCCCCAGCACACGGCCTCCTGTGTGTGTGCGATTTTTATGCGTGCTGTCCTTGACATGAATCGTTTCTCCGTGTTTTTTACTTCGTGAGAAATCCTACTTTTGTACAGGACCAGCGCTCGAGTTAACACAACGTGAACTTGTCTTTGTTGGCACAGTTTGAATCACACTGTATCTTTCTACAAAAAAAACAACAACTTCGAAGTCGTCCGGGTATGACTGAAGATGTGGTTCTCAGAATGAGGTGAGGGGAGGGGAAATCTTAACACTGCACTGGGGCTTTATGGTGGGATAAACTGAAAATGATGGTATTTTGAAGTGTGTGTTGCTTTCTGGCTGTCACATAGGGCGTTATACCTTCTTCTTTTTTTCTTTTTTTTTCATGCCCATGAAACAGCGGGGCGTTTTCTACTAGGTGAATGCAATGTAAACTGAAGTATTCATTCTGGAGAACCTGTCAGGAGGCATCAAAGTGTGCGAGCTAGTTCAGCTGCTTAACTCTACAGCACATTTGTTTGAAGAAGAAAGAAAAAAAGCAGAAGCATCGGCCAAGACAAAAATTCATCACGCTGGTCAGGCCCTTCAGAGCCCACTGTATACTGTTTGTGATAGGGAAGGAGTTCCATGATGGGTATACTTCAGAGCCCACCGTATACTGTTTGTGATAGGGAAGGAGTTCCATGATGGGTATACTTCAGGGCCCACCGTATACTGTTTGTGACAGGGAAGGAGTTCCATGATGGGTATACTTCAGAGCCCACCGTATACTGTTTGTGATAGGGAAGGAGTTCCATGATGGGTATACTTCACGGCCCACCGTATACTGTTTGTGATAGGGAAGGAGTTCCATGATGGGTATACTTCACAGCCCACCGTATACTGTTTGTGATAGGGAAGGAGTTCCATGATGGGTATACTTCACGGCCCACCGTATACTGTTTGTGATAGGGAAGGAGTTCCATGATGGGTATACTTCAGAGCCCACCGTATACTGTTTGTGACAGGGAAGGAGTTCCATGATGGGTATACTTCAGAGCCCACCGTATACTGTTTGTGATAGGGAAGGAGTTCCATGATGGGTATACTTCATTTCAAGGACGCTGCGCATGTTTAGTGTTGCTGGAGCTGTGTTGTTGTTATTTGTGTTTATTTGTTTGTTTGATTGTCTTACTTTCTCACACTCCTTATTCTTCTTCCTTCTCCACACCTGTCAGGGGCGCTAAACAAACACCACACACCCTCTCCTCTTTGAAATCGTGACCTGATCAGCTAGGTGTCTGCTATGTCAGCAGAGTGTGTACACTTTTCAACAACCTGCACAGAATGAGGTGGTATACCCATCGACAGCTTGTTGACCCTAACACCCGACAGTACCTTCTTTCTTTTACCTGTCGGTGTGAACTGAAGCGATCTTTG
Organism: Babylonia areolata; assembly: GCA_011634625.1. Lineage (NCBI taxonomy): Eukaryota > Metazoa > Mollusca > Gastropoda > Neogastropoda > Buccinidae > Babylonia > Babylonia areolata. The sequence goes on along the minus strand of JAAQRG010290198.1, from coordinate 4,590 downwards.
ATGTCTACGGCAGATCAGCGCGGGTTGTTGTTAGAATTCTTTTGAAAGCCGCCCTAATCGATCAGGGGCCTCAGTTAACAGGGCGGTGAGAGGCAGACACGTAGATGCCATTCGGTCCAAAGTTTGGTTTTATGGCATGCCACAGACTCATGGTTGCTGCTGTGGCTGTCTTTGTATTCCAGACGTGCTTAAGACGGATAAGGGATGACACGCGACACGTCGTTTCATTACGATATGTATCACTGACTTTCTCTCTCTCTCTCTCTCTCTCTCTCTCTCTCTCTCTCTGCGGATCAGTCCATGGAGTGATCTAAACGTCAGGCAGTTTGACGACTTGTGCACGCAGAATAAATTTCTGAGCAGACGTTGGAAGCGTTTGTGTTGGAAAAGGGGGGATGGGGGTGGAGGCATTGACAGACAACTATTTAAAGTGTTAACTTTTTTTTTTTATCAGCGCAGTACTTCAAAAATATTATCTTCTGGTCAGTTTGGCTCTGTCACTGGTAATGTTCAAAGGTAGGAATTAATTGGTTGTTGAAAAACGCCACTATCCTATATCCAACACAAAGTGCAATGGAAATAACGCACACTTCAAAGACAGAAGAAGAAGAAAGGGGCTGAAGATTTCACAAAAGGAGAGACGAAGCTTCAATGCACAAACAATCATTCTATGGAGTGCAGGGGTGTGTTTTTTTTTCGATTGTTTTTCTTTGATCTGTGGATTCTTTTTAACAGCACATAACGTCTGGTGTGTGTGATGGTTGTGCGTGCTGTCCTTGACATAGTTCGTGTCTCTGTGTACTCTTCTGGTTCGTGAGAAATCCCGTTTTCATACAGAGACTTGCTGTCGTGTACACACAATGTGAACTTGTCTTCCTGTGTGGTCTCTCACAATGTCAGTCTGTCGAACTGGCTTTGAGTTGTTCACTCAGGTTGAGGACGAGATGAAGAAGGGGAAATACGTTACACAACACTGACACACGAGACAAGAGCAGTAGCCTAAGGTTGGGTGGACAGACCAAGTTTAAAAAAAGGGATGCGGCTGTAATGAACTTTCGCTTACTGCCATTTGATATTAAACACACAGATATTAATGTGTTTAAATCCGATGTGTTGTATTAGTTACTGCGTTTCCCGAGGTATGAAACACATGTATATTGTCTGATATGTTTTTTGTCGTTTTGATTGAAACTCCTGTCCAAATGTTCTTCGTTTTCATACTCCTTGAAATAGGTTGATTTTTTTGTATTCAACTTCAAGGCAAACATACAGGAAAATACGTTTTTTGCAAGTCTTCAATATATGGAAATATGGGTTGTTGTACAGTTGTTGTAGTGGGGAAATTCATTCCCCATGTCAAGGACCTGAGCAAAACTGAAAAATTCAGGTAAAAAGATAAGTTCATGACCTGTAGTTCTCATACCTTGTCGTTTTCTTCTCTCTTTTTTTCTTTCTTTTTTTTCTTTTTTCCTTTTTATTTTTACCGAAGCCGTGTTATGAAGCATCGGGTCGGATAAGTGAGAGCCATTGCCCTGGCACAAACCCAAACCACATACACCAGCCACTCCACATAATCACATACACCATCGACTCCACATAAACTTCACAGCTGGCTGCACTTTACTCCACAGAGAGCCTGGCTGTGACATTTTCCGGCAGTGCACTTGATCAGGAGGCATCAAAGTGTGCGAACTGGCCTAAACACGGTAAATTCTGCTCCCCACCCCCACCCCCTACCGTTTGTCCTTCCGTCTCTCCGGCACTCAAGTGCTGTGAAATCATACGATACACCCTCTCCTTTGAAGTCATGACGGGGTCGGCTCATTGTCTGTCGTGTCGGCAGTGTGCACTTTCCAAACAACTGCAGTTGTGAAGAGCGGAAGGCGTGGCTGGCTCTCTGCCCTTGAAACCCGACAGTCAGTCTCTTCCTTCATCCCCCTGTCCGTACAAGGTAAAGCCATCTCTGATCTCTCTGCAGGTCAACGCGGGTTGCTGTCAGTCTTCCTTGAAAGCCGTCCTAATTGATCAGGGCCCCCCTGTCAACAGGGCGGTGAGAAGCAGACATGTAGACGCCTTTCGGTCCAGCGTTTGGTGGTATGGTACGCTGCAGACTGATGGTTGCTACCGTGGCTGTCTTTACATTCCAGACGTGCTTAAGGTGGATAAGGGATGACACGCGACACGTTCTTTCATTATGATGTATATCATCCACTTCGTCTCTCTCTCTCTCTCTCTCTCTCTCTCTCTCTCTCTCTCTCTCTCTCTCTCTCTCTCCCTCGCTCTCTTCTCAGCGGATCGATCCATGGAGTGATTCAAATGTCACACGTCGTTGTGACACCTTGTGCACGTATAATGGATACCTCTATAGAGGGAAGAATGTGAGGGTCGTCTTCTTCAATGGACATGCATTTTTTTTAATTAATAGATTCCTCAGTGAAAAACAACATAACCGCATGTCACTTTAGTTCAATCGCTGACAATGTCCAAAGGTAGAGTGGTTGTAAAACACATCACACCAATCTGGAAGGAAAATAAAAGGAAGCGAAAGACTTCACAAAAGGAGAGAGGAGATACAAAAGTTCAAGTGACCCTTTCATGGCAGTTTTATTTGAATGTGTTCGTTTTGATCTGTAATTATATGTTTTTCAACACACGGTTCCCTGTCTCTGTGTGTATGTGAGTGTGTGGGTGGGTGCAGGGGGGGGGGGGGTATTGTGCGTGCTGCCCTTGACATAATTCCTGTCTCGATGTTTTCAGTTCGTGAGCAACAACGTTTTTCCAACAGGACGTTGCTCTCAAGAACACACGATGTGAACTTTGCTTTCAAGTTCACACATTCTCACAATACCTGCTTGCCAAGGGAGCTTGCCGCGGTTCATTCAGGTGCTACAGACGATTGAGTTCTCAAGCTCGGAACGGACAATAGGCCTCCATAAGACCACACTGACACTGACACGAGCCTTGCACATGAAGGTGAAGAGAACGGATGCAGTGATGCCACGGCAAGAAAAAGCCGTTTTCTATCAAATATTCAAAAGCTAAACTCTATTTTCTAGTCTGATCATAGTTTGAATGAGCTACTGCATCTTAGTAATACATAACATGAAATATATTTGCAACTATTGTTCCTATCCATTTTTTTAATTACTTCCCAAACGTACTTCGTAATGATACTTCCTGTGGCGGCGGATTATTTCTTAATAATATATCTGTCTTGCAATCATACGGGAAAATCTGCTTCTTTTCACGCATGGATGCCCTTTGTAACAAGGGTTTTTAGGCATGAGGAATGCTTAAACTGGGGCACTCTCATCTTGAGAGTCTTTGCAGCAGTTACAAATAAGTCAGGTGGAAAGTCAACGTTTATAACCTGTGATGGTCTTGAGGTATTCACATTCTTTCTATCCAAGCTATATCAACGAACATTCATGACCACAGAGACAGAACGTTTATAACCCTGTGATGCTCTTGAGGTATTCGCATTCCTTCTATCTAAGCCATGTCAATATGAACATTCAGACCCACAGAGACAGAATACCAGATGAATGCAGTCTGAGGCAACCGTTGTTCCACAGACTGTCGTGAAGACAATGCTCATTTGCTACTCAGCACCGCTGACCTATGCATAGTCGCACTTTCTGCCACGTTTGACTGGAAAATCAAACACCTTCTGGTCGTTCGGATGAGACGACAACTGAACCGAAGTCTCGTGCGCAGCATGCACAGAAAAAGAACCCATGGCAAAGAGACTGTTGTCCTCTGGCAAAGTCTGCAGAAGAAATCTACTCTTGATAGGTACGCAGATATATTTGCATACACTCAAGCCCTCTGACCAAGCGCGTTGATTTGTGCTGCTGGTTAGGCATCTGCCCAGTATATGTAGTGTAGCGTATATGGATTTGTCCGAACGCAGTGATGCATCCTTGAGAAACTGACACTGAAATTATACACCTCAGTGCTCAGCATTGACCGTGGTGGACCCATTGACATCCTTCCGCACAGACCACACACCTCGGGACTGTGTAATTCCTGCATCCAGGGGCCGTGATTACTCAAAACACACTAACCGTGGGACTGTTGCCGTGGCTTAAATAAAAGATGGTGTGCGTACATGTGAAGGAGAAAAATGTCGTTGGTACTAAGACGTGCAAACAATGGCAAGTACCATCATCATTACAGGAGGTAATTCTGTGGAAGGCCTCACCTTTGGAGACACTTATGTGCTCACAGTGGTTTGGCGAGACCACCTCCAGTTGTGTCACCAAAAACTGGTGTGTGTGTGTGTGTGTGTGTGTGTGTGTGTGTGTGTGTGTGTGTGTGTGTTCGTTCTTTTGTTTAATGTCTATCGACAGTTATGATTTTAGACGAAAATCCATCACCTTCCCCACCCCACCCATGCCTTAAATCATTAATACTTTCCCTGTTCCTCTCTCCTCAGTTATCAAAACAAAAATATTGATTATGATAAAATAAAAGAATATGGACAAAATAACTATTTCAGCGTCATCACACACACACACACACACACACACAAACACACACACACACACACACACACACACACACACACACACACACCAGCCACAAACC
>JAAQRG010290174.1:0-14201 GCA_011634625.1 Babylonia areolata | reverse complement strand
TCGTTTTTTGTTTTTGTTTTTTGTTGTTGTTGTTTTTCTTGGATGGCCGGCTCCTACCCAGAGCTGAGACTCAAATGGGAAGACCAGGACCACACAGTTGAGGGTCACCCACTTCACGGTTGTGTCTTTGGGAGCGTTGCTCAAATTTCCTGACCAACATTGTGGGTCTCTGTATCTCTTGTTCCTGGTTGATGTTAGGATTTATGAGAATACAGCTTTGTCAAGTAGTCCCAAACCTAAATGTGGCCCCGTAACAACATCATCATCATCATCACCATCATCATTCATTTTCAGTGAAAAATAAAACACAAACTGTCCCAAATTCAAGGGCACACAAAAAAAGTTGTCTTTGGTTTGTAACAGAAAGTTTTAAATCCACTAAGCACAGTTTTATACATATTCAACAGAATAACGCTATGCTACAAAGTTTTAAATGTGCTGAGCATAATTCTAAATCTGCTAAAGCATAGTTTAAAAAAAACCCTGCTAAGCAGAGTATTAGGTCCTCTAAGCTCTAAGTTTTGAACCTGCTTAACAGATTTTTTTAACATCTACTGAACTGTTTGCAGACTGGCTGTACGTGCGATGGGACAACGGCACACACAACGCTTACCGCTATGGTGAAGGGGGCAAGACTGATGTCGTGGAAACGCAGCATCACCCCCGACAGATTCCTCTCGACAGCGACAGACTGGAATACGGCGTCAGAGTCGTCAGAGGTAGGGGTGAAGGACGTGGCGGTGCTGTGAATGAATGTCTGTGATTATGTGTGTGTGTGAATAGATTCAGTGAGCTGTATCAACATTTCATGTGCGTGCGAGTACATTTTGTGAGCTGTGTTTATGTTTCTCATGTTTGATATGTGTGCAGGTATAGAATCAGTGAGCAATGGTTAGATCTCATGTGTGTGTGTGTGTGAATAGTTTCACTTAGTCACATTAATGTTTCATAGGTGTATAGATGATGTAAGCTGTATTAATGTTTCACATGTTTCATATGTGTGTCAGTGAGCTATATTAGCATTTTGTGTGTGTGTGTGTGTGTGTGTGTGTGTGTGCATAGATTCGGTCAACCATGTTAATGTTTCATCTGTGTATGAAAATACTTAGTTAGCTGTATAAACCTTTTATGTTTGTGTGTGAACTGATTCAGTCAGACTTATTAATGTTTCATATGCTTGCTATCTGTGTATTGGTATTTCATGTCTGTATGAATAGTTTCAATGAGCTATATTGATATTTCATTTGAAAAGAATCAGTCAACAGTATTAAAGTATATTTCATTATGTGTTTATGAGCCGAGTTAGTGAGCTGTATTAACATTTCATATATGTGTGAATAGATTCACTGAGCTATATTAATGTTTCGTATGTGTATGTGAATAGATCCGCTGAGCTGTATTTATATTTCATATATGGTGTTGGTGAATTGTAGCAGTTTAAAGAATGAATTTTTTGTTGTACAATAGTAGGAAAGTGATATTATATGAGAAACAACGCATGAACTCTTCCTTAAATGTTATCCTTGTGTGGATTTAACAATTTAAAACAAATTGTTATTAGCATTTGTGTGGTTTGCTTGAGCACAAACACTTATGCTCACACACAGTTACAACACAACACAACACAACACAGCACAGCACAGCACAGCACAGCACAACACAGCACAGCGCAGCACAACACAGCACAGCAAAGCACAACACAGCACAACACAGTACAGCAAAGCACAACACAGCACAACACAGCAAAGCACAACACAGCACAGCACAGTACAATACAGCACAGTACAACACAGCACAGCACAGACAACACAGTGCAACACAGAACAGCACAGCACAGCACAACACAGCACAGTACAGCACAGCACAGCACAGCAAAGTACAACACAGCACAGTACAGCACAGCACAGCACAGTACAACACAGCACAGAAAAGCACAACACAGCACAGCACAACACAACATAGTACAGCACAACACAACACAGCACAGCACAGCACAGCACAACACAACACAGTACAGTAAAATGCAATGCAAAAGTGAGTGATGTGTGAAGACTGTGTGTTCAGGCCCTGACTGGAAGAGGGAGAACGAGGACGGGCGGGGACAGGGAACCGTCATCAGAATCAGAGAGTCTGACGGGAAAGTCAAGGTAAACAACAGTGATAGGAATTATCAGTGATACAGTTTCAGTTTCAGTTTCAAGGAGGTAGACTGATCTGTATCTGCTACACATCTGCCAAGCAGATACTTGACCTTCATTGGTTTAAAATGAAATGAAATGAATGATTAGACAAAAGTAATGAATAAATAGATAGATATCTTTTTTTTTTATAAGAGAAAATAAAAAAGGAAAAGTCAAGGCATACAACAATAATAGGAATGATAACAAAAAGAAAAAAAGGTAACGAACAATGACGAAAATGATAGATAATAATGAAATAATGAAAGCTAAAAAGGACAAGTCAAGATTTACAACATAAATAGGAATCATAAAAAAAAGAAGAAAGAAAAAAAAGAAAAAAAAAAACCTTTTCGGCCCTGGTTGTGTTTCAGCGTTTTGGTTTTCCATTGGCTGTTCTTTAGCATGTGATTTATAACATGTTATACTTTTAAAGGTTGTACTTAAGTTTTAAATGACAACTTGATATGTAATAAATATGTATGTTTAGGCAAACATTTAGTTAGTTTGAAGACTGGCTTTCATAACAGATAATTTGTTGCACCTTTTGCAATCTTGAAAGTGATGTGGTGTGACAGGTGCGATGGGACATTACGGGGAAGATCTGTGATTACCACCACAGCAAGACCAAAGGGAGAGAAGTGCAAGTTTGGTGAGTAGGCTGTGTCACAAACTTTGGGCAGGTAGTGTTAAGTTGGTTTTTTTTCTTTCTTTCTTTTTCTCAACACTACCAAGGGAAGATACAGCTTTCCTCCAAGTAAACGTAGTAAAGATAATATAATTATCAGCACAGCACAGCACAGCACAGCACATAATGATTGTGTATGTGGCTGCTCAACTTGAGGAAGGAGAAGAAGAAGAAGAGTTGTGCTTTTATAAGCTTTGCTTGTTGTGCTCTGACTCATATGTAATACAGCTGCTTTGATGATGTTTCTGTGGAATAAAATTTGTTTAAAACACAAGAAGAAGAAGATGAAGGAGAAGGAGGAGGAGGAGGAGGAAGAAGTAGTGATAGTAGTAGTGTGATGTAACCAGCTCGTCTGCTAGAGTTGAGAAGAAGAAGAAGAAGAAGAAGAAGAATAAGAAGAAGAAGAAGAAGAAGAAGAAGAAGAAGAAGAAGAAGAAGAAGAAGAAGAAGAAGAAGAAGAAGCAGCAGCAGCAGCAGCAGTAGTGTGATGTAGCCGGCTCGTCTGCAAGAGTTGAGTATGCTGTAAGCCCAAGTGGGAAGACAGGGACTGCATGATCAAGTCAGCAGCTCCATAGGTGCATGTTTCAAAAGTCTTGCTCAGATTTGCTGATCAGTTTCAGTTTCAATTTCTCAAGAAGGCGTCACTGAGTTCGGACTGATCCATATACGCTACACCACATCTGCTAGGCAGATGCCTGACCAGCAGCATAACCCAACATGTTTAGTCAGGCCTTGACTGCATGCAGATATATTTGTGTAGCTATCCGTTTGGATTTCTTCTGCAGAATTGTGCCGGAGGACAACACTCTCGTTGCCATGGGTTCTTTTTCAGTGTGCCAAGTGCATGCTGCATATGGGACCTTGGTTTACAGTCTCATCCAAACGACAAGAAACTCAGTTCGATTTTTCAATCAAACTTGGGAGAAGAGGTGAGAGTGGGATTCAAACCCACACCCTCACGGACTCTGCATTGGCAGATGAGCATCTTAACCATTCTGCCACCTTCCTCCCTTGATGATCAACAACTGCAGGTGTCTGTGTCTCCTGGACCTGGTTGATGCTGGGATATGTTTTGAAATATAGGTCTTAGGCCTAAAAAGCCCAAAAGCAGGTTATCAGATGTATGCAGCGTGCATGTGTTCAATTCTTTCTTTGAATTGAAGCAGTGCACTTTACGTGTTGAATTACCATACAGGTTGAAAATGCTCATTAGTGTACAGAAACTTGCAGGCTTGTGGAATTGTTAGACAGATGCCCGAGACAGAAATTGTTGATTTTACATGTGAAACTATTTCTTTAGTCAGCTGAAACCAAATGATTCCTAGGTGTTCTGCTGTCCACCTCAACAGCTGCTGATTACAGTGTGAAGGTTGTTCTTGGCCCTTGTGCAGTATCCTCCTGAATTCAACATATGTACACACTCATGCATGCTCTCATAAATACCCACGCACATACACATGGTCACATGATTCTCTATCATTTTAACCTGTTCAGGGCACTGTTTCAGCTTGCCAGAATTCCCCAGGAGTGCCCACAGTACTGGTCAGGACCAAAACATGGAGCAGCGTGTTGACAGTGCGTACTTCCTTCTGTTGTTACTCATTTTGTAGGAGTGTGTACATCTCTCTACAGATACATATTTTGTAAAAGTGTGTAGACCCTTCTATAGTTACACATTTTGTAGAAGTTTGTGCATCTTTCTGTAGTTACACATTTTGTTGAAGTGTGTACATCTTTCTGTAGTTACACATTTTGTTGAAGTGTGTACATCTTTCTATAGTTACATATTTTGTAAGAGTGTGCAAATCCCTCTATAGGTACGCATTTTGTAGAAGTTTGTGCATCTTTCTATAGTTACACATTTTGTTGAAGTGTGTACATCTTTCTATAGTTACAAATTTTGTAAGAATGTGTAGATTCTTCTATAGATACACATTTTGTAGAAGTTTGTATATCTTTCTATAGTTACACATTTTGCTGAAGTGTGTACATATTTCTATAGTTACACATTTCGTAAGAATGTGTAGACCCTTCTATATTTACACATATTGTAGAAGTTTGTGCATCTTTCTAGAGTTGCACATTTTGTTGAAGTGTGTATATCTTTCAATAGTTAGATATTTTGTAGAAGTGTGTACATTTTTCTGTTGTTACACATTTTGTAAGAATGTGTAGACCCGTCTATAGTTAGACATTTTGTAGAAGTTTGTACACCTACACATTCTGTAGAACACACAAAGACGTTGTTATTTTGCAGGCTGAAACTAAGTGCCATAAAAAGTAAATGCCTAAATGATGCTAAGCATCCCTGTGGTATGTAAATAGATTCAGTCAGCTGTATCAATATTTCATGTTTGATATGTATGTTGAAGTTTAAAAGGAGATGATAAAATTTCAAATGAACACGCTTAATAGCCAAAAAAAAGCGTAAGATGAGACAGAGTGAAAACCTGACAAGATGGCGTGGAGAGCCTTGGCCAAAGGAATGATTCAGCGCTTATAGCTTTTAGAGGCGTTTGATTGGCTAAGAGCGGACCAAACAAGAAGGGGCGTCTTTTCACTGTTAGCCGCGCAAAATTTGGCCAAGCAGAGCAAACTGATAGGCCTAGTTTGCATCAGTTTGACATGGTAAGTATATGTATCACCAAACATGGAGTATAATACAAACTCCTCCTTTTTATAGTTTTCAGTCTGTTTGTCAGTTTGGTGGCACCATGGCGGAATCGATCAGGCATTGAGCTTCCAATCCAGTGATCACATTGATCAGTGTTCGAGGCTCCGTTTCAGCTTGGTGTCGTGTCCCAGGGGAAGGCACTCCACTTTGATTTTCCTCACTCCACTCAGGTGTCAACAGGTACCTGGCGTCAGTCTTCAGACTCAGTGAATATGAGTGTGGAGTGATGGCCTAGAGGTAACGTGTTCGCCTAGGAAGTGAGAGAATCTAAGCGCACTGGTTCGAATCACGGATCAGCCACCGATATTTTCTCCCCCTCCACTAGACATTGAGTGGTGGTCTGGACGCTAGTCATTCGGATGAGATGATAAATGGAGGTCTCGTGTGCAGCATGCACTTAGCGCACGTAAAAGAACCCAGGGCAACAAAAGGGTTGTTCCTGGCAAAATTCTGTAGAAAAATCCACTTTGATAGGGAAAAGAAATAAAACTGCATGCAGGAAAAAATACAAAAAAAATGGGTGGCGCTGTAGTGTAGCAACGTGCTCTCCCTGGGGAGAGCAGCCTGAATTTCACACAGAAAAATCTGTTGTGATAAAAAAGAGAAATACAAATACAAATACAAATTGCCGCTTAAAGCCAGAAAATGACTATGGGACCTTTAACCTTTCAGCCTTTGAACTTTATACCATTCAGGTCCAGAAAAGACGATTCCGATGTGGAAATGGCGTGACGAGCGACGGCAGTGGAGGCTGTACGACCGAGATGTGAGCGACAAGCTGGAAACAGAATACGTGAAGAGACCCAGTGCCTCCTGTGTCATCAGACGGAATGGAAAGGAGTACGTCGGCTGTCCTTCATTCATTGTGGCCTGATTTTTGACTCACTTGTGTAAACAAAGTGAGTCTATGTTTTAACCCGGTGTTCGGTTGTGTGTGTGTGTGTGTGTGTGTGTGTGTCTGTCTGTGTGTCTGTGGTAAACTTTAACATTGACATTTTCTCTGCAAGTACTTTGTCAGTTGACACCAAATTAGGCATAAAAATAGGAAAAATTCAGTTCTTTCCAGTCGTCTTGTTTAAAACAATATTGCACCTCTGGGATGGGCACAAAAAACAACAACAAAAAAATGAAGCCTAATTATATGCAAACTACATTTACTGTTATATTTATATTTTTTGTATTCTCTAAACTTGGCACTTTGATCTGAAAAAAGGGAAATTACTCTGTAATTAATGCTAGGGGAGTTAATTTGCTTTAAACTGATCTTTCTCATCTTAAACATTACATTTTAAAATTATGCTCAATACATAAAAAGCTTGGATTTTTTTTAAGTGTATCACAAGTGAGTCTTGAAGGCCTTGCCTCTCTTGTTTGTGGTTTTTTTTTTTTTCAAATAACAAAACTATTAATAAAAAAAGTTTTCCTCTGGAATACTTCTGTATTATACAGATTTCTGTAATGACATATAAAAATGTTTTTTTCCCTTTGTTTTATTTTGTTTCAGTATTAAGATGTACATTTGGGTTAAGCCGGAAATTGTTCATTATTTCATGGAGGGTGGTTAAGGAGTAGATGCATGTGCATGTGCATCTGCTTGTGTATGTGTGTGTGTGTGTGTGTGTGTGTGTGTGTGTGTGTGTGTGTGTGTGTGTGTGTGTGTGTGTGCGCCTATCCTCAGTTGGAGACCAGGCTTTGAACGCTTTACAAACACGAGGTTGTTTGCACAACAGGCTGCCTACCTGGGTAGAGCCGACTGATGGCTGCTACTGGGTGCTCATCATTCTTTCCTTTGTCATTCAATCAGATTTCAGGCATGTACACATACACACTCAGGCAGACATGTAACATTTTATGTGTAGGACTGTTTTGTTTATTTACCCCGCCATGTAGGTGGCCATACTCCGCTTTCAGGGATGTGCATGCTGGGTATGTTCTTGTTTCCATAACCCACCGAACGCTGACATGGATTACAAGATCTTTAACTTGCGTAAGGGGTTGAGGCACTAGCAGGTTTGCACATGTATTGACTTGGGAGATCGGAAAAATCTCCACTCTTTACCCACCATGCACCATGACTGAGATTCAAATCCTGGACCCTCAGATTGAAAGTCCAATGCTTTAACTCACTCAGTACGGCCAGTCCTCTCTTCTCCTCTACACAGACCCCTCGGATGTCCAGTGGGTGTCTGAATGACCCAACCTTTAGCTTCCGTCGTCAGAATTGTGGTATTCTTTTGTCAACATTCACCTCTTCAGTATAAGAGCCTTCCGCTTGCAATATTTTGATGATGGTAATTGGGGTGAAACGCTGTTAACGTCGTCTCTTTCGCCGTTCGTATGGAGAGAGTTAACCATTCGGCTATTGTGCCCATCGCAATAGCTGAATAATGATAATAATGAGAAGCAGAAGGAAAAGAAGAACATCAATGGCAACAAAAATAATAATAATAATAATGATCATCATCATCATAATGATGATGATAACTATCATCATCATCATCATCATCATTACTATTATTATTATTCATAGTAGTAGTAATAGTTATAGTATTAGTAGTATTAATATTATTGTTATTAGTATTAATCGTATCATAACAACTTCCATTATAACGACTACTGTCATCACTTATTTTGACTCCATTCAAAATGTACGTGTGTGCAGTCGCCGTGTGAGTTTCAAGTTGATGCACGAGAAAACTGTGGATGGTGGTTCGCACACAGAAGTGATGCGGGAGAGTAAGTGCTCTACTCTTTGACAGTATATATATATATATATATATATATATATATATATATATATATATATATATATATATATATATATATATATAGTGTGTGTGTGTGTGTGTGTGTGTGTGTGTGTGTGTGTCTGTGTGTGTGTGTGTGTGTGTGTGTGAATCAGAATAAGAATCAGAATCAGAATCAATTTTGTCAGTTAAACCTGAACAAGGTTTATAAGACACGCATGCAAAGTTACATGAAACCACGCACAAAAAAAGCAAACCAAATAGATAAATATTGAACAAGACATTGAATCATTCCTGCACGCTATGGCGTTTTTGACAGCAGTTACTGACAAATTTCACAAACAGTCCCACAAGTTTGTCTTCCAGTATTAGCTGACTGGGTTTAATAATATTTGGAATGTAATTTTGAATTTTTTGTATGAATTCTATTCTAATTTCTTTGTATAATTCGCAGTCATCTAAGAAATGAAATTCATCCTCTATTGTTTGACATTGTAAACATAGTAATTCGCAGTCATCTAAGAAATGAAATTCATCCTCTATTGTTTGACATTGTAAACATAGTCTCCTTTCTTTTGGAATGTTGAAATATCGGCCTTTTTCTATTGCTAAATCATGACAGGATATTCTTAATTTGCACAATGATTGTTTTTGATTATAATTAAGATATCCTTCAAGCAAATAAGGCTCGGTTCTGTATTCACGAGTAATTTTATTATAGAATAGTAGTTTAGATTTATTTTCAGATTTGTTTCTCTTCCAGAATAAAACATATCCATATTCTAGTTTATTCATTGTAAGGTGGCTAAGTCTATGAATATTGAATGTTGACTGATTATTCCAAACGTCGCCTAAACCAAGATTCTGTAATATAATTTCAACGAAATTAATCCATGTTCGCTGTTTTGTTTCTTCTGTAAGCATGTCATCATACACAATTTTGATATACGAATTTTCTTGTGCCTGTGTTATGTGAAACCAAAATTTGATTACTGGACAAATCACTTTTAAACTTAAGGGGTATTTACCTATTTCACCAAGTATTGCTAAATTTGTGGCTTTTTTGTGGACACCCAGTATTTCTTTAAAAAAGTTTAGATGAACATGCTCATGAGGAAATTTGTTCATGAGACAATGGTAATATAGTTTGTCAAAGGTAAAAGTAGCATCTGCTTTTTCACAAGTGGTGAACCATATTTCTGCTCAATACGTTAGTATTGGTGAAACGAGACTATCAAATAATTTTGATATTATACGTATGCTTATGTTTTCATTCTTGAAAGATCTTTTAAGAATATGAGAAGCTTTATTACCTTGTTTTGCCAGATGTTCCATAGCCTTTTCAAAACTGCCTGATTTATGGAATATTATTCCCAGGTATTTATATTGTTCAGTTGTTTCTATAACTTCTGTTCCACATTTAAAAAACATTCGAGCTCGTGGTTGTGATCTCGAAAATATGACAACTTTTGTTTTGCCTCTATTGATTTCAATACCCCATTGTTTACAATATAAATGTAACTGGTTTAGTTTCAGCTGTAGGCCATGTTTAGATTTTGAAAGTAATACTTAGTCATCAGCATATAAAAGACAAGAGATACTTTTGTTTTGAGAATGACTAACTGTTGGCGAATCGGTATCTGGGAGCCAATCAACAATATCATTTATAAATATATTGAATAACGTGGGGCTCAGTGTATTTCCCTGTAGTACTCCTCTTCGAACATAGATTGAAGGGGAGAATCCATTTTCATTACGGGTGCAGACTTTTGTGTCTGTATACAAACTTTTTATTAAATTGAAGCACCTACCTCGTATACCGATTTTTTTTTAAGTTTTGTGAACATACCTGCATGTGAAATGCTATCAAACGCATTTTTGAAATCCACGAAACATGCGTATAATCTGTCCGTTCTAATTTTCATGGTGTAATCAACAATTTTTTTATATGTGTGTGTGTGTGTGTGTATGGGGACAGTTTTTTTGTTGAACTGAACGTCATGTAAGGTCAGAAAGATGACGCAAAAAATAGCATTACGTCACCTGTTATCTGTGACCAAGCTGCCGGGTGGTAGCGAAAATTCAGATTTTATTGACTCACTTGTGTAAACAAAGTGAGTATGTTTTAACCCGGTGTTCCGTTGTCTGTATGTGTGTGTGTGTGTGTGTGTGTGGTAAACATTGACATTGCCATTTTCTCTGCAAATACTTTGTCAGTTGACACCAAATTTGGCAAAAAAATAGGAAAAATTCAGTTCTTTCCAGTCATCCTGTTTAAAACAATATTGCATCTCTGGGATGGGCACAAAAATAAAAAATAAAAAAGAAGCCAAATTATATGCAAACTGAAGTTATTGTTTTTTGTTGTTTTTTTCTTCTCTAAACTTGGCACTTTGATCTGATATTCTGACACAACAGCAAGAGCAGCCATTATTATCATTTTTTGTTCATACAGGAACTTCTTTTGCTAAGCATGGAAGTTATATTTATTTTGCATATCTTTGCTGCAGATAAGGGGAAATTAATCTGTAATTAATGCTACGGGCCTTACTTTGCTTTAAACTGATCTTTCTCATCTTAAACATTACATTTTGAAATTATACTCAATACATAAAAAGCTTGTGTGTTTTACTCTCAGTGTATAGGGCTTTCACTATGTTCATTCGCCCAAGTAGTCTTTTTCGGAAAATATTAAAATCAATACGACGAGTGGACTTTATAGATCTATTGGCTGAGCCCTGAAGGTCATGGGCAAAAATCAGTTGCGTACACATATTTATACATATTCAAGGTGCGTGCTCATGTATTCTTCGCGAACGCGAACGACGCCATTTTGTTTCAAGTTGTTGACCTGCCCGTTCAATCCTATATTCAATCGACAGTACACGATAACATGTGATGGAAAGTTGGAGAAGGAGACGTTAAATATTTATTCAGAGAAAGATTTGTGAACGCCTCATCACGTACTGGATTATGCCACAAACTGCCATAAAATTATCCACAAAATCAGTCGGAATTCACGGTTAAAAATAATAAACCATGAGAGTTAATACCCTTGAATTGATGAAACGTATAAAAGTTTCCAGTCTTGACTTTTCTCAAAATGAAGTCCTTTTCACTTCATACCACGTTTAGAAGTACTTGTACTTGGTTCTACATGTTATTAGTTTAACAAAATACTAAATTTTCATATCAATTTTAAAAGTATAAAACTAGAATGAACATAAAAGAGAAATTGAATCGACCATGTCAACCAGGTGTAACTAAATTTGTACATCCATCTAGATCCAGAGAAAACGGCTAAATGTTGCAGTGTGATTGTGGCGATAGCCACGTATCCTTTACCGCGGACTTAAAAAGAATTTTTAATTGCCCTTAATGATTTTTTGAATGCCCAAGATACACCAGAATAATATGATTTAAACAGCGTTCTCACTGCGAATACCGCAATCGATTTATCGCCCTTTAAAAAGCATGTTGAAATATATTTTTTAACATCAGTTAAGGAGCCACGATAGTGTAATGGGTAAAACAGTTTCTTCTCACCCGAACACGCGGGGTTCGAAACTGCCGTTAGGACTCTTTTTTTTTTTTTTAAACCCGAAGCTATATACAGTGGAACTCGGATATATGCAAGTGCTCGGGACCCCCAAAATCTCTTGCATATAGCCGAGTTTTCTTTTAAGCGAGTTGCATATATCCGAGTTATACTGTAATAACAAATACAGGACACATTTTAACGATTAGATTTTTTTTTAAGTGTATCACAAGTGAGTCTTGAAGGCCTTGCCTTTCTTGTTTTTTGTTTTTTTGTTTAACAAAATAGGTGTTGTTTTGTCAACTACATTTACACTAGGCCGGTATCTTAGCTCAACTAGTTGAGCTAAGTTGAGCGTCAACTAACGATATCTCCGCTCAACGTTGGTCAACTAGTTACCGAATTCAGGTTGCCTCAACTCCCTTGCGAATGCAGTTTTTTTTTTTTTAAATAAGCCCCGCCTCCCCGCCACGTCACACGCGCAGCAAGCGCTGGGCGCTTTTATACAGCATTTTTACTGGCAACTACCACCAACTGCCAACAACTGTTGCGTTAACTTGTGCTCAACTTGGAAAGTTGACATGTAGTTGGTGTGGGTCTTGGCTCAACTTCCAAGATAGTATAAATAAAGCTCTCGGGGTAGCTATTCAGTCCATCTTGACTCGTCACCATGGATCGCTATTTTCTACTACGTGTTGCGAGATTTCAACATGATCTTCATCATCACCATGGCCATCACTGTGGTCTTGGGCATAGGAGGGAGGATGAGGCTGAGGATGTGAGACAACGTCCTAGGAGAACCGTATGGGTCCAACACTGGCTCACTGAGGCAAGGAGGAGGGAGCTGAGCAACTACTACAGTCTGCTGAACATAGACATGGGCAATGCTGAAACCGCTGAAGCCAGAATGTTCCGGAACTATACAAGGCTGACACCAGATGTATTCCTGGAAGTCCTGGACGCGATTCGACCCGCCATCACGAAGCAAGACACCCGTCTGCGACAAGCCATCGAGCCTGGTCTGAAGCTGGCCGTCACCCTGAGGTTCCTGGCCACAGGAGATAGCTACCACTCATTGGGGTACGCATTCCGAGTTTCATTTTCCACTATCTGCGTCTTCTTGCCTGTCGTCTGTAACGCCATCACCAACGCCTTCAAGGCAGAGGCTTTCCAGATGGAGTGGACCGAAGAGGGGTGGAAGGCCATTGCCGACAAGTTCTGGAGCCGCTGGAACATGCCCCACACCATGGGTGCGTTGGATGGCAAGCACGTGGCCATCAAGAAACCCTCTAATAGTGGGTCCCTGTACTACAACTACAAAGGTTTCTGCTCTATCCCCATGCTGGCGCTCGTGGACGCAGACTACAAGTTCCTGTGGGTGGAGGTCGGTGGAGTAGGGCATATGTCAGACGCCCAGATCTTCCTTGAGTCGTCGCTGCGATCTGATTTGGAAGATGGTACCATCAATCGACCAGCTCCTTGCCCTCTCACAGATGATCCGGCGGACACCACCAATGTACCCTACTACATCATCAGTGACGATGCCTTCGCTCTGCGGGACTATTGCATGAAGCCCTACTCCAGGAATTCCATGGAGGTCCGGCAACTCATCTTCAACTACAGGCTGTCACGGGCAAGAAGGCTGGTGGAGAATGCATTTGGGTTGCTGGCTCAACGCTTCCGGGTGTTGCTGAGGACCATGGAGTTGAAACCACGCAGAGTGAGGGCTGTACTCAAGTGCTGCCTTGTACTGCACAACATCCTGCTCCAACGTCAGCCACCACCTGTGGAAGCAGTCGACAGGGAAGGTCCCAACAGGGAAGTGCTGCCTGGTGCCTGGAGACAGCATGTCATCTGGGACGACACACCTCAGCCACCAGCACGTCGTGCAGACAACCCTGGAAAGCGAGTCAGGGAGACTCTGGCTGACTTCTTCTGGAGTCCTGCAGGGATTGTCCCATGGCAATGGGATAAGGCCCACGTCAATGCCCCTGCGAACCTTGACGACGCTGCTGCTGCTGCTGCAGCCCCTGACCCTGCTGATCCGGCTGACCCTGGACTTGCTACAACTCCTCCTGCGTCCCCACCCTCCTCTCCGGAATGAGATGCTTGTGGGTGTCTTATCAAATCAATGTTCCTTTGGGTTCCCATATTTCCCCCCAAATGAATGGCCCTTTTCAGGGCCTCCATATTTTAAAATGAAATTTATATATCTCTCTGACACATACACATACACATAGGAGAGATAGAAAAAGACAGAGATTGTGTGCTTGGGTGTGTGACTGTAGGTTGAAATGTCTGTGTGGGTGGGAGACAGACCTACAGGCAGAGAGGGAGAGGGGAGGTGGCAGAGAAAGGGAGGGTGGGGTGGGGTTGA
>JAAQRG010290166.1:0-14254 GCA_011634625.1 Babylonia areolata | reverse complement strand
CCCCCCCCCCCCCCCAACCACTTCAAATTTCACATCACACCAACATTCTTTCCACTCCTCATCATTCTCTCAACTGGCTTTTTCTCCGTTCCTTCCGCCAACAGACAGCTCGGTAAACTGATCGATGTATCACTTTGACCCCATCCTGGGTCGGAGGAGGGGTGGGGGGGGGGGAATGTTGGAAATCACACTGTGTCTGTTGCATATCCAGTCCATGTCCATCGAATCGAATCAACAAGTTCAGGTAAAAAACATAAGGAAATGCATAGAATCATTCGTATGTAGAAAAGCAAGCAGCTGAAACAATTCAGAAAGAAAGAAAAAAACAACAACAAAAAAAACAACCAAGATATGCAGCGATATATTTCTAAGCTGTAATCCCTTTGAAACTCATAAAACAAATAATTCTGTAGTTAACACAAAGTGATCTTTCAGCAACATACGATAAAGCTTTTTTTTTTCCCCTTTTAACCGCAATACGCATCTTTGATTTCATCTTCTTTCAAATCCCCCCCCCCCCCTGTGTGTGGGAATATTCAAAGAGCATGATTCGATTCAACACGAACAAATGGAATGAAGAAAAGAATAAAGCTGCTCAGCAAATCTTTGTAAATAAATGGTTTTAAATCACTTGCAACCTCCTAGTCTTTATATCACATCTCAGCTATATAACAAGCATCATACTCACCAACGATCTTGCATAATCAAACATTGCTCATGAATAACAACAACAAGGCTAAAAAGAAACAAAACCAAAAGTAAAAAATAAAGGCACACACACACACACACACATGCTCACACAAAACCAGCTCCCAGAATTTTCAAAACAAATCCAAGAAACTTGTGGGGCAAGTCCAGCCTTAACCATGAACACATGAGCGCATCAGAGAACGTCGACACAGACTAGAAGTGTTGGCAGAGACATGGGAAGACAAAACAGTCCACAGAGAAGACACATCGAAACTTTGAGAACCGGAAAAAAAAAAGAAGAAAGTGCATGTCTGAGTATCCACCAGAACACAAATCCGGCTAAATCCATGATGAAACAATATCTAAATACAGAAAGTCAACAACATTAACCCCATTTCCCCCTCCCTGCCACCCTCCCCCCAAAAAGGCTAATAATAAAACAAAATAAAACTATTACCATATGAAGACAATGGCCTACAGCAAGAACAAAGTCTCATCATGAAACAGAAAAAAAAGATAATGTGCAGCTATATAAAAAAAACAAAAAAAACCCATCATCACACTTCATGAAGACAGAATGAATATCCATCCCAAAATAACATTCAACCAAAAGACAGAAACCATAGGTGAAAGAAAAAAACCAAAAAAAATAACAGACAAAAGCAGAAAATATAACCATGTCAAGGCTGAATATCAAACAATACCATCTCCAAAACCAGTACACCAAACCATGAAATGATTATGTCGAATCACAAGAAGACAGAACGCCTTCATTATGAAAAGATATTATCATGTAAATTGAATTACAAGAGAAAGAAAAAAAAACACCCACCCACAAGAACATACAAACCACAAGATGTTTTCAAATGGAAAGACAATCTTAACCAACAGGAAGAATACAGGATAACTACCAAAGTCACTCGCACTGATTTCACATTGCAGGAAGACACACACAACCATCACAAAATACTGCCTTACCGCCAGAAGACTCCAGAAGACAATATCTTACTTTGGGGGAAGACAAAATGCCCAACCATAAGAAGACAATGTTTAATGCTAAAACCATATCTAATCCTGAACAATAAAAAGTATGGTCATAAGAAGAGAATATCCAAAGCCAAAGCATATTGTTCACATATGACCTTAATAAGAAGAGAATGGTCAATGCTAAAGCCGTTTCTGATCATGAATACTTAAAGGTCTGACAAAAATATGATGTCTCATGCCAAAACTGTACCTAACATGAACAATTTAAGACATGACCATAAGAATGCCTAATACCAAAAGTGTACCTAATGACAAGGAAAAACTTGTGTAAGCGAAGAAGGTGGTTTGACTGTGGGTAAGCAAAGACAACATGTAGGCGAAGACCTAATGGACCCTTGAAGAACAGCTAGCAAAGAAAAACCACTCTGTGTGGAGGAGAAGAGAGGACTGGCCGTACTGAGTGAGTTAACACCAGGCACAAACTGAGTAGAGAGTGACACTGGTGCTCCACACAACCAGACAGGTTCCAGTCACTGCTGGATCTTCTTCTTCTTCTTCTGCGTTCGTGGGCTGCAACTCCCACGTTCACTCCTATGCACACGAGTGGGATTTTACGTGTATGACCGTTTTTACCCCGCCATGTAGGCAGCCATACTCCGCTTTCGGGGGTACTGCTGGATCAACAGTCCATCATTATTTCAGCATCTTTGATAGACTAGAACATAGCTTTTCTTTCGTTATTGTTTTTTGCCCGTTCCCCCCCCCGCCCCCCCCCAACCCACCCCCCCCCTGGAAAATCAAAATAGGTACATAATTCTGCACATAAAAAAATGCTCAATTAATGGAACAAAGTTTTCATTATTGTTTCCTTTTCTCAATCAAAATAAGAATAATTATTTTTTTCAAGGGAATAAAGAATACACAAACACTAGAACACAGTTTTCATTATTACTTTCTTGGCATTAAAAAAAAAAATTATGTATGTTCTTTCAGGGGAATTAAAAAAAAAAAGTCCACTTGACAGAAGCTTAGATTAATACCATACATAGTTCAGTGTTTTCCTAAATTATTATTTTCCAAGCCAAAAGAATTCATTAAAAAATAAGCAACACGTATATGAAAAGACTCTCAAAAAGCAAAAGAAAAAGAGACTAGCATATCCCCCAGTTTGAAAT
Organism: Babylonia areolata; assembly: GCA_011634625.1. NCBI lineage: Eukaryota > Metazoa > Mollusca > Gastropoda > Neogastropoda > Buccinidae > Babylonia > Babylonia areolata. The sequence continues at coordinate 11,402 of JAAQRG010290166.1, read as the reverse complement.
GACTGGCGTACATTTTGGATAAAATATTGCAATCATAATGCAGCTTATAGTACATATGCAATCATGTGTTCGCGTACAAACCTTTTACAAAAGTTCACTGCTCATATAATGTTCAAAGATACAGAAGAAGATGTGAAAAAAGCAGCCATTTGTGGCAACAAACGCAATTATTTGTAAGAGACAAAATGGTGCACATATCACTGAAACAACAGTAAAACAGCAGGGTTTGAAAACGGCATTCAGATGACAATCAACGCTGGAATATAACAGAAAAAAATAGTATATATACACAATGTATGTACGGTATCAAGTGGAAACTTTCAATGCAGTACAATGGAAAAAGATTACTGCTGAATCTGATCTGAACATCAAAAACAACCCCCCCCCCCCAAAAAAAAGACAGAATAAAGAGATGAGAGAAGAAAAAAATAAGAAAGAGAAAGAAAAGACAACAGAAAGGAGAAAAATGATGATGGAAGGAACAAAAAGAAACAAACAAAAAAACAAAAACAAAAGAGAGAGAGAGAGAGAGAGAGAGAGAGAGAGAGAGAGAGAACAAAAAAAAGTGGGAAAGAACCTTCCAAGGATGCTGAGACTATCCTGCTCATATGCAGAAATTTTACGCATCCACTGATTTCTCAAAAAAAATGAAATAAAATCAAATCAAATCAAATCCCAAGACCAGGAGAAAGAATGGAAAGACTCCAAACACAAACACTCTTCACACAATCTTCAATTGATGACAGCCAAAAATATCCACACAAGAAACTTCCTATCAAGAAACAAAAAGGAGACAATATTTCTTTTTTCATGATAAAAAGTTAAAACGAAACTATTCTTTAACAGAAACTTCTATTTGCCAACACACAGTACACACCAAACGATAATTTTGCATCACAGTACAGTGCTTAAATATATACAGGGTAGATTTTAGCAGAAAGGAAAATAAAGGAAAAATATCCGCAACATATACATCAAAAGAGAAATTCTGCATCAAAACACAGCGCTTGAGTACACAAAAAATATAGATCTAAACAGAATGGAAAACAAAAGAAAAAATAAAGTCCTGACACACAACTATAAGCCACAGCTGTTCCACACTAAAGTGATACCGTCCAAGCTCAACTGATCAACACTTTTCTGGAGCAACAAATACTACCACAGTCCCCAGAAATAAAATCAAAGAGAAGTGACACACACAAAAATGGGACACACACACCTGTTCTTCTTCTTCTTCTTCTGCGTTCGTGAGCTGCAATTCCCACGTTCACTCGCATGTACACGAGTGCATGACCGTTTTTACCCCGCCATGTAGGCAGCCATACTCTGCTTTCGGGGGTGTGCATGCTGGGTATGTTCTTGCTTCCATAACCCACCGAACGCTGACATGGATTACAGGATCTTTAACGTGCGTATTTGATCTTGTGCATGCGTTTACACACGAAGGGGGTTCAGGCACTAGCAGGTCTGCACATATGTTGACCTGGGAGATCGTAAAAATCTCCACCCTTTACCCACCAGGCGCCGTCACCGTGATTCGAACCCAGGTCCCTCAGATTGAAAGTCCAACGCTTTAACCACTCGGCTATTGCACCTGTTGACACACCTGTTCAACACAAGGTGCACATCACTTATCTAATCCTCTTCACTTGGATTGGAGCACAAGACACCAAAACGTGCTCCCATCAACAATTTAACTCATTAAACCCTGGGCAATTCATTCCATATTGGTGTAGAAAAACACTGCACAGAATGTACATTTTTCCCTCCAAATTACAAGAGCACACATCCGGAAATACTGTGGAAGTTAGCTCCCTTCCTTCGTGGTTTATGCACATGTCTATGAATGTAGAAATCGTTTTGAAAAATGAGGCAAATTTTGACGTCAGAGCAAAGCTAGGGTGCAGGGATAAATCAGTTAATCAACACCACAATGTTGCATCACACAGCAAAACTCCATCACCATTCATAATAACAGTAATATCGATTAGTATCTATATTGTGCTCAAGCCTGCGCAGAGACAAACCAAAGCGCTTTCAAACCAGTCATTCACACGCATGCATAACTCTGCACTGGGGAGACTGACTTGGCTGGCCACAACTCAATACAGTACATCAATCATAACCATCACAATGCTGATAATGATAAAAAAAAATATTAAAAAATTAATGTGACATCTAAGAGACACTGGAAGCCCATACACGACCCATGAAAGCAAAACTGTGCAGCACGAGAAAGCTTTCCCGCTACTAAGCGCAGGTGGAAACCATTCTAAAAACACTAGCCTTTTTTGTGTTATTCAGTCTTCAAAGCAATCATCATGTAGACAGGCACACACACACACACACACACACACACACACAAATCCACTTCAGTCTGATAGTAAAACATGTACACTTACAGACAAAGAAATGAAGAAAAAAAGATGGGTATCACTGCAGTGAAATCTGTTGTAACAAACAGTAATCCAATACACACACACACACACACACATGCACACACACACACACGCACACACACACACACATGCACACACAAACTTGATCATCCTTCCACCTTCAGAAAACAAATTCATAAAACAACAAACACACACACACACACACACACACACAAACGTAAGCAAAAAAATCCACCTGTTTATCGTCCAACAACCATACTGACCATCCCAGAGTTTTTAAACCAACTTCAGCATGACTATATAAGACTTTATCTACACACCACTCAAAAGCAAGACAGGCGTGACACCACACCACAAGACAAAATCTTTATCATCCAGGGTAATAGATATGCGAGTAACATGCTTTTTAACACCCAGCCCTCGCCCTAAAGAAGGAATAAAGCTAAAGAATCCCAAAAAATGAGTAAAAGAAAGAAGTAAAAAAAAAAAAAAAAATCAAAACACAATCAGAATACATCGGCATTCCCTGATCATGCCACCATTCATTCACAGGCATTCCACCCACAGCCAAAGAAAAGAGCATGGAAAAAACAACAACACAGAAAACCATACACACACACAGAAAACCATACACACACACAGAAAACCATACACACACACAGAAAACCATACACACACACAGAAAACCATACACACACACACAGAAAACCATACACACACAGAAAACCATACACACACACAGAAAACCATACACACACACAGAAAACCATACACACACAGAAAACCATACACACACACAGAAAACCATACACACACAGAAAACCATACACACACACACAGAAAACCATACACACACACAGAAAACCATACACACACACAGAAAACCATACACACACACACAGAAAACCATACAGAAAACCATACACACACAGAAAACCATACACACAGCCAAACACACGGAGAAAACCATACACACACAGAGAAAACCATACACACACACAGAAAACCATACACACAGCCAAACACACACAGAAAACCATACACACACAGAGAAAACCATACACACACAGAGAAAACCATACACACACACAGAAAACCATACACACACAGAGAAAACCATACACACACACACAGAAAACACAGAGAAAACCATACACACACACAGAAAACCATACACACACACAGAAAACCATACACACAGCCAAACACACACAGAAAACCATACACACACACAGAAAACCATACACACACAGAGAAAACCATACACACACACACAGAAAACACAGAGAAAACCATACACACACACAGAAAACCATACACACACAGAGAAAACCATACACACACACACAGAAAACACAGAGAAAACCATACACACACACAGAAAACCATACACACACAGAGAAAACCAAACACACACAGAAAACCATACACACACAGAAAACCAAACACACACAGAAAACCATACACACACACAGAAAACCATACACACACACAGAAAACCATACAGAAAACCATACACACACAGAAAACCATACACACAGCCAAACACACGGAGAAAACCATACACACAGAAAACCATACACACACACAGAAAACCATACACACACAGAAAACCAAACACACACAGAAAACCATACACACACACAGAAAACCATACAGAAAACCATACACACACAGAAAACCATACACACAGCCAAACACACGGAGAAAACCATACACACAGAAAACCATACACACACACAGAAAACCATACACACACAGAAAACCAAACACACACAGAAAACCATACACACACACAGAAAACCATACAGAAAACCATACACACACAGAAAACCATACACACAGCCAAACACACGGAGAAAACCATACACACAGAAAACCATACACACACACAGAAAACCATACACACACAGAAAACCAAACACACACAGAAAACCATACACACACACAGAAAACCATACAGAAAACCATACACACACAGAAAACCATACACACAGCCAAACACACGGAGAAAACCATACACACAGAAAACCATACACACACAGAAAACCATACACACAGCCAACACACGGAGAAAACCATACACACAGAAAACCATACACACAGAGAAAACCATACACACACAGAAAACCATACACACAGAGAAAACCATACACACACAGAAAACCATACACACAGAAAACCATACACACAGCCATACACACACAGAAAACCATACACACACAGAAAACCATACACACACAGAAAACCATACACACAGAAAACCATACACACACACACAGAAAACCATACACACAGAAAACCATACACACACGTGAAAACGTGCAGACACAACAAAGAAAAGAAACAACAGTCCTTCCATGTGGTTTTTGGTGTATTGGTCATTCATCACAAAGGGACTTGGGAGGTCTGTTGTTCAATTCACAGCAGACTCTGCCAGATTAAGAGGGAATGTAGATTATTATCATTATTCCATCAACCTCCAAGACCAACAAATGTACATACCAGTTAATGTCTGCATCCCTTGGAAAGTCCCCTCACCGGTCAGACCAAAGGGGCAGTGGTTCATGTTCACAGTGTCAAGGATTTGACACAGGGAGGCGGGGACAAATCGTCTATTCCGCCGTTTTAACCCTCCCCAACCAGTCAGGTACCCATTCACACCATGGTGGAGTGAGGATATGACAGTCAGTCGTGTCCGACTGTGACCATCACAACAGCAGAGGAGGCAACTGCTGTTCCAACTATTTGGGCTAGAATTTGATTATAGTGGAGAGTGTCTTGCCTAAGTACATCCCCACTCTCTCCGCCATGTAGGTTTTAGGACAGTCGGCATTGGGATGGTTCCCAAAGGCCATCTAGCCCACAAGGCTGCAGCACTAAGAGCCAGTGCAATTTTGCCTCCTAGTTTGAGAGTCACAGTCCTTCACAAAAGACTAAGCTGTAAATGGTTTCCCATTGACTGGAGAAACCATTGATCATACAGCTCTCACTTAGCTGTTGGCCCAAATGTAAACTTATGTCAATCTGTGATATAAGCCGAGTCGGTGTTGGGCCTTTGGAGTGAGGAACACAGGAGTAAAGTACCTTTCCCCAAGCACACAACACCATGCCCAAACAGGGGCTCAAACCCTGACCACTGGTGATCACTGGATCACAAGTCCAACAGGTTCTCTCTCTCTCTTCAATATGCACAAGCAACGCTCAATGGTGTGCATCAAAACCCCGTAATTTGTGGCCACATGCGGTGGGCCACGGAAGCAGAAACACCAACATGTAGCAGGCTTCCCCAATGACGACAAGAGAGGAGCCTTCAGCTGTCAAAACAGCACGGAAAGATAAGTCAGACAGGGAAAAGCCCTATCACTCAGTCCGGGCAGCACAAGAGTGGGTACCCCTGATGGCAGAGCAAGCTTTTTTTTCTTTTTTTCTTTTTTTAAAGCCAACCATCTCGTCTCCCAAGTGGCAACAACAACAACAAAAGCCAGGAGCACCCTTGAAGGCAAGAATAAAGACAGTTTCAGTTTCAGTAGCTCAAGGAGGCGTCACTGCGTTCGGACAAATCCATATACGCTACACTTCTGCCAAGCAGATGCCTGACCAGCAGCCTAACCCAACGCGCTTAGTCAGGCCTTGAGAAAAAAAAAGGTGAATAAATAATAGATAAGCGTACATAAATAAATAAATAAATAATAATTATAATATAAAAAAGGTAGTAATAATAATGATAATAATAATAAATAATAAATAAATAAATAATAAATAAATAAATTAATAATAAATAAATAAAGACAACAATGATGATAAATAAGCAAATAAAGAATAAAGACAAAACAACAAAACTGATTTGTTTTTTTAATGCACAGGTGACCCCAGAGAAATCTGACACCACCATTTCCACCCCCGCCACTCAGGACTACGGACAGCTCACTGACGGAAAACCTCTCCCTGAAGAGTGACTGCGGTGCCACACAGAAACAAACAACAGTTCACCCGAGGTCAGGTCAGAGTTCATCCCCTGCTACTGGTAACCATGTAACCCAATACTACCTGCCACATGTGGGGAGTCAACCCAACATGGAAACCCCATCCCAAGAGGGATGGAATAAAAATCATGCTGCTTACAGTTCGGCCGACCGCAAGACGGCCATTACCTGATGAGGGATGGACTGAAACAGATGTCACTTCATTTCTCTACGGTATTTCTGACTCTGATTCCCTGGCTTGCCCGAGACAGGCCACACAAAGGAAATGACGGAGTACAGTCAACATGAATGTCAACATCTGACAGTCGCTCTGGGTCGGAGGTGACCTAGTTCTGCCGCACCTGACAGCACCCAGAGAGGACAGCTTTTCAGTTTTACGTCTTTCCACTTTCAGTGATGTTACAACAGCTGAGTGGTTAAAGCAATGGACTTTGGGTGATTCCTAATGCTCAAAGCCTGTGACACAGACATTGCTTCCTGGGAAACTGGTGCCCTTGACCGCTCTCGCTGGAGGATGCTGTGCTCTAGTGGCATAAAGACGTTTGAAAACAAGATAACACTGGCCATTAAGGAGAAGCGTGAGCGAAGGAAGCAGGGCTCAACTTCTGGAGACGTTTTCCCTTGCAACACCTGTGGGAAGTGCTGCGCATCCAGAATCGGCCTCTTCTCCCATATGAGGACACACACCGACAGATAAGCCTGCCTGCCTACTCATCCGTCGGACCGACAGGAGACTCCATCAACCCTAAGCAATCTTAACACTGCTAGGATTGCCCATGTAACCCTGCCATACATGTTTTTCCTGCAGATTATTCCTTCATTTCATGATAATAGTTCAAAGATTTTGATCAATTGGCTTGAAAAGGAAGAAAATTATTTTTAAAATCCCTTAAAAAAAAGAGAAAACTGTGAACCATGGTCCTAACACAGGTTTCGAAAAATGCAAATTCTCGTTCACAATCTCAAAACAAATAAAACAATTTTCAACAAATGCATCTGGTAATATACTTTAAAAAGGTGCTTTTGATTCACTGACAAAATTGTTTTAAAAGCATTCTCAGCAGTTACTGTTGGGCATTGACTGTCAAATGTCTTGACTTGAGAAAAGCATACCACCCCCCCTCCATCCCGCCTCCCCCCCCCCACCCCCCAAAAAAAACAACAACAAAACAACCAAAACAAACCTGAACAGAAAACAATAAGCGACAGTCAAAGAAACCTGCGATGGAGATAACATCTAGAGACATCAGTACTGACTGAAGATTAGTTATCTTTCTTTCCTACAGCCGAGCAGACAACACACATTCCTTGAACCAACACATAACAACAGTGAATATTGCGCACTTCAGTCTGATGCTAGGATCATCAGCTACAAAGAAGAGTTGTTTCCCTTGGCTAAAGAGTTGTTTCCCTTGGCTACTTCTTGGACCAGAAACCCAAATGAATATGGTGTGTGTGTGTGTGTGTGTGTGTGTGTGTGTGTGCATGTGTGTGTGCATGTGTGTTTGTGTGCGTGTGTGTGTTGCAATGTAGTCTAATCAGAGTGTGCAGCGTAAGAGTGACCCTCTTAAGAGAGTCGGGGACCCTCCAGAACTATGAAAGAAGTTTCTGGAACACACAACATTGCCGACTTGTCAGAAGCAGTTGTGGTGAAGCGCGTATAGGCCAGCCCTCTGGCTCTGACATCTGATAAAAAACTGAAACTGAAAACACATGAACGTCTACCAAAGTTCACTCCTGTGTACCTACCATGTTCCATCATTTGTACCCTCACTGAGAGAGAGTCACAATGACATCAACACACCTACACTACACACACACAGTACATAATGACACATCACAAGTACACAGTACGCAGAGCCGCTTCAACTGCTGGCATTTCTCACTGTCTGATTTCCCAAATCAGCGTATTACACTCCCCGAACAACAGCAAAGAAAAATGAATGGAAAGAGACTACCATGAACAACCAAGGTACCTAAAAGCACGACTCGATCCTCACAACTTCTTGCACTGATAATGATAACTTCTCTTCTTCTGCGTTCACTCGTATGCACACGAGTGGGCTGTTACATGTATGACCGTTTTTACCCCGCCATGTAGGCAGCCATACTCTGTTTTCGGGGGTGTGCATGCTGGGTGTGTTCTTGTTTCCATAACCCACCGAACGCTGACATGGATTACAGGATCTTTAACGTGCGTATTTGATCTTCTGCTTGCATATACACACGAAGGGGGTTCAGGCACTAGCAGGTCTGCACATATGTTGACCTGGGAGATCGGGAAAATCTCCACCCTTTACCCACCAGGCGCCGTCACCGTGATTCGAACCCGGGACCCTCAGATTGACAGTCCAACGCTTTAACCACTCGGCTATTGCGCCCGTCAGATACTGATGACAGGCGTTTTAAATATTGCATCACCTTCCACCTCACCATGCCTGAGAGTACATTAAAACATCAATCAGATACAACAATCTTCTCAAATGCTTACATATCACCTGGGTTGTATAAAACATAAAACAAAGCAACTGAAAGAGCAGGTGTGGGAGTGAGAGAGAAAGATAAACAAGATAGAGAGAAAGAAGAAAAGAACAAGGCCTTCAAGACTCACTTGTGATACACTTTTAAAAAAAATCCAAGCTTTTTATGTATTGAGTATAATTTCAAAATGTAATGTTTAAGATGAGAAAGATCAGTTTAAAGCAAATTAACTCCCCTAGCATTAATTACAGAGTAATTTCCCTTCTTTACTATCTGCACCAAAACGTTTGCAAAATAAATAAAACTTCCATGCTTAGTAAAAGAAGTTCCTGTTTGAACAAAAAATGATAATAATGACTGCTCTTGTTGTTGGGTCAGAATATCAGATCAAAGTGCCAAGTTTAGAGAATACAAAAAATATAAATATAACAGTAAATGCAGTTTGCATATAATTAGGCTTCATTTTTTATTTTTTTGTGTCCATCCCAGAGGTGCAATATTGTTTTAAACAAGATGACTGGAAAGAACTGAATTTTCCCTATTTTTATGCCTAATTTGGTGTCAACTGGCAGTTTTTGCAGAGAAAATGTCAATGTTAAAGTTTACCACGGACACACAGACACACACACACAGACAACCGAACACCGGGTTAAAACATAGACTCACTTTGTTTACACAAGTGAGTCAAAAAAGCATACAATGAAAAAAAAAAATGACAGAAATCTATATAATCCAGTGGAAGGCTACAGGCCATACAGCCTGTTACAGCCATGTGGGCAATTCTTCTTCTTCCTTGTTCGCCTCCCGTTAGATGAGCAGCCCGGTGTCCTCGATGAAGGCTGCCGTCCGTCGCAGCTCCTCCAGGGTGCCGTACGGTTTGGCTTTGTGGGCAATGAATTCATATTCATAATGTCCAGGGCTCAGCACAGGTAGACACGGCCCAATCCTCCCCTTCCCCGGTTTTTTCACTTTCGCAAGAGGGGAGTCCGATGCCAGAACAATTCTACCATGGAGCGTCTTCAACATATACTACATGAACAAGCTTTGATGGATTAATCCACAGCACTCCATCAATTTACAGCCAATGGATAACAAACTCTTGAAGAATAGAACAGAAAGAAAATGAAAAAAAAAAACCACCACAAAACATTTCGTATTTCAATCTCACAGCACCGATAATAAAATGACTGCTGGGGGAAAAACAACAAAAAAAGATATATATATATATACAAACACATGAAAAAAAAAAGCTTTAAATACTGAAATCTATACATCCATTATCTTTCAAATATTATTTTCCAGCCATCCGCAACAGAAATGTACACCCACATACAAAAAAAGGGAGGTAAAACAGGACCACAGATCACTCTAAAATCACTATATGCACACTAACCTTCAGATAATGCATGTTTAGAAGAGGGGGAAAAGAAAAACAAAACAACAACAACAACAAAAAACCCCACTTTACAATAACATTCCACTTTAAATATTGGTGTTTTGGGGCTTTGAGGGTATTTTCCACAGCAATTTACTGATACAAGGCAGGCATTTGCATACACAGCATTTTAATCTCCCAAAGCAAAGCAAAACAAAAAAAACGCTTCAAAATCCAGCATTTCAAAATTAGTCTAGCCTAGGCTTTTCTAACCTTTTCTAGGCTTGCCTACCCACAAGAGAACTCCAGTGAAGACCTGCATAGTTTAACGATAGCAGCTAGTTCTAGTCTCATCTGACAACCACAGAACTTCCTATGTGGACCTGTACATTTTAATAACGGCAAGGGAACTAACTCTGTGAATTGTCTGCCCACCAAAGAACTCACTGTGGAAACCTGTGCAGTTCAATTCACCTACCCCACAGCAACACGTCTGCTACAACTCCCCTGGACCAACACTGCAAAAAAAAAGAAAAAAAAAGAAAAGAAAAAAAGATCTGTTCACCAAAATGTTGAAAATCGACAAAGATTTGTTGATTTAATCGGTCAAACAAAGTTTCGTTTCCATGCTTCCGGGGAAAAAAAAAGAAAAAAAAGATCTGTTCACTAAAATGTTCAAAATCAACGGAGAATTGTTGGTTTAATCGGTCAAACAAAGTTTCGTTTCCATGCTTCCGGAATCCGTAAACGGATCCGTTCAAAACACCAACTGTACCAAGCAAGAATAAATGAAATTAGAATAGTGTGATGGGGAGGGGAGAATACTGGTACATGGTCCACAGGGGAAATAATCATGGAGCAGAACGAGTTCATGATCGCCATGGTTCAGATGTGATACTGCATAATGACAATACCTAAGTGGGTTTTAAACCATTTTTTTTCCACTCCCAGGAAGCCTGCAAAATCTGTATTTCCAGACACATGCAATCACTGTCTGCCCACAACAGAACTCGCAGTGTAAACCTGCACAGGGTCACGATAGCAAGGGAACTAACTCTAGGCCTGTCAGCCCGCAACAGAATCCCTATGAAAGACAGGATTTCACAGTGCCACCTTCCACCACTAAATGTGTCGGCAAGTGGCTTTCTGCTTCTTTCTCCC
>JAAQRG010290158.1:0-14279 GCA_011634625.1 Babylonia areolata | reverse complement strand
CAACCAGGACTCCACCACCTGAGCACAGCCTGGACACAGCACGGACCACGGACATCACCAGCAGCCAGAACACAGCGAGGACCCCCCTCGAACAGGCAACAAGGACTACACCCCCACAAGACCACAGGACCAACGCCTTGACCACATCACACCCCCATGGATAAGACTACAGCCACGAACAACTTGACCTTAAGGGCTCATTGCCTATAGGCCGTCAAACTCAACTCTACGGTACGGTAGATTTGACAAAGGAAAGGAGGAGAGCTCATTCCATGCATAAGGTCAGCGCTGAGACACAGAAAGAGCGGCGGTCAACTGTGGAGTGTATGAATCTTGGAACACAGAAACAGAGTGGAGCTGGGATGTAGATATGAAGGCAGTCACAGAGACGGGAAGGGGCAGGTTTGCTGATTGTGTGCTGATCTTGTGCTTTTAATCTGACAGGGAGCCAATGGAGAGATTGCAAGAAAGGAGTGATGTGCTCGGAACTTTTATTTCTGAGGATGAGCTGTTACGTATGTGCTGAAGGGATGGAACGGTTGAAGCAGGCTAACCAGATGAGAGGGGGTTTCGGACCAGCTGCCTTGGTGAAGTGGTTAGTGTTGCAGACTGAATGTTAGAAGGATGTGGGTTTGAATCCCAGTGGAGGTGGTTTTTTTTACCTGTTGCCAGCTCCTATCCAGAGTAGAGTGTGATATGGGGTTAAATGAGAAGACTGGGAACACACAGTTCAGTATCAGCCACTTCACGGATGCGTCTTTGGGTGTGTTGCTCAAATTTCCTGACCAACACTGCACGTGTCTGTATCTCTTAGGCCTGGTTGATGCCGGGATATCATTATGACAGGAAGTGTAGAGTACAGCCTTGTCACACAGTCCCAAACCTAAATGGATCTCCATAGCAGCAGCATCATCATCGTCCTTCTTCTCCTCCTTCATCATCAAAATAAAGAAAAGGCCCCAAATTGTGTGGCCTTTCGTGCCCTGCTCTCATGCTGACCTCAGTTTCGATGTCCCTCCACTTCCACGGTTAGGATGAATCTTGTGAAGGTCTTCAGTGTCGGCGGATTCATGGGAACTGTCACTGTAGGGACGTGGTGGCGGTCTCCACTTTGAGGGAGATGCTCACTCAGTCTGGCTCTGTGACTAAGCCTATATTGTTGTCATTTGGGGACTTAGTAGTTGGTGCCCTAAGTACGTAAAATCAGAACAGGCACTACTGAACACTGCTGGTGCGCCGAAGTGACTCAGCAGCAGTGCAGGGTCTCCTCTGGTGTGTGGCCTCCTGGCGACCTAACATTGATGGCTCCCTGTGGACTGCCAGCGCTGGGCCTGCGACAGACGAACATGGGTGTGGCCGTGTATGGGGGACTCGGAATGAGTGGCGTGGCAGTAATGTCACTGAAATGGTGCAGATGATGGGGCAGCAAAAAAAAAAAAGAAAAAAAAAGAAGAAGAAAGTTACAGTAGTAGAGGTGAGAGAGAGAGAGAATGAATGAATGAATGCTTAGAGAGAGAGAGAGAGGTGGGACACGATGATTTTAGCTGTGGACAGATCACTGGGAGTGACAGACAAGACCAGGGCTGCCCTGACACAGAACGCCACAGCTGTGGAACGTGTGGCCCAGTCTGCGTCAGAAGGATCCTTGCTGCAGATGCGTCAGTCCCTGAGGGCCCGTTTGGATGACCTTGAGAAACAGAGCGACAGACCCGTGGAAATAGAACTGAAGGTTTTCAGCCTGGACTGGGAGAAAGTGAAGAGCGAGATCGCAAATCTGGGTAACAGAGTGTTGATTTATTTGTTGTGGGTATTTTGAATGCTCTATAAGCTCTATAAGTATTTTTTAATCTATAAGTCGATAGGAAAAACAAATAAAAAATACTGCACACAGGAAAAAATACAAAAAAATGGGTGGCGCTGTGGTATAGCGACGCTCTCTCCCTGGGGAGAGCAGCCCAAATTTCACGCAGAGAAATCTGTTGTGATAAAAAGAAAAAAAAAAAAAAGTTGGTCCGACTCCAAGTGAATCCTTTCTGGGTAATGGAGAATTGATGTATTATTATCTGTGGCTGACTTGGGTAATACAGCATATATTTGTGGCACCAGTTTTGAGGGTTTAAAAAAAAAATTTTTTTGTTTGTTTGTTGTATCTTAACTCACTCAGTACGGCCAGTCCTCTCTTCTCCTCCACACAGACCCCTCGGAAGTCCAGTGGGTGTCTGAATGACCCAACCTTTAGCTTCCGTCGTCAGAATTGTGGTATTCTTTGTCAACATTCACCTCTTCAGTATAAGAGCCTTCCGCTTGCAATATTCTGATGGTGGTAATTGGGGTGAAACGCTGTTAACGTCTTCTCTTTTGCCGTTCGTATGGAGAGAGTTAACATTTTATTATGGGAGTGAGGTGAGAGAGGTGTGCGAGTCTTGAGTGATGTTACACTGATTTTAAAACAGTTCCAGTCTCAGTCTCAGTTTCTCAAGGAGGCATCACTGCGTTTGGACAAATCCACATACATTCCACCACATCTGCTGGGCAGATGCCCGACGGCAGTATAACCCAGTGCACTTGTCAGGCCTTGAGTGCATGCTCATATATTTGTGCCATGGGTTCTTTTTCAGTGCGCCAAGTGTGTGCTGCACACGGGACCTTGGTTTATCGTCTCATCCAAACGAATAGACGCTCGGCTTGATTTTCCAGTCCAACTTGGGAGAAAAGGCGAGAGCGGGATAGGAACCCACACCCTCACAGACTCTGTATTGGCAGATGAGCGTCTTGACCATTCTGCCACTTTCCTCCTGATTTTAAAATAGAATGTTTTTTAGCGAGTTTATCTGTTTTGTTTTTGTAACTTATTTATGATATGTGCATTGTTAAACAGGCTTAGAGGTGAGGGCTAAGCACTATACAAAGCACATTATTAATATTATTATTATTAATATCATTATCATTATCAAATTTGTCCAAGCGAATCCTTTTACTGTGTGTGTGTGTGTGTGTGTTTCTCATTTTCTGTGGTTTCTCTCATCATAGAGCAGTCTCTTCTCATAGTGTTATGGTTGTTATATTGTACAGGGCTGTGGGTTCTTGAGATCAACATGAATTCATCCGCACCCTGTGTGTTTGCTGCTTCTGACATTGGAAAGACACAAGTTAGCAAGGCAGCATATGCAGCTTTTGAAAAAAACAACAACAAAGGATTGAATTCCCATGATTTCAATCAAACATGAACCACAATCCTATATTATTTCAGAGCTGATCAAGTTGAGATGAATGCAAAAAATGGGGGAAAGAATACAAACCTTGCAGTGTCGGTATCAGTAGTAGTTTGATAAGTAATAGTAGTGGCTGTGAAAGGCTATTGCTCCCTTAAGCTTTTTGACTAACGTAGTGTGCAACATTTGTTTCAAGGACTGTGGCAGTGTGTGTGTGTGTGGAGGGGAGGGAGGGGGGCATCAGAACAAGCTGGAGTGTGTGTGTGTGTGTGTGTGTGTGTGTGTGGAGGGGGTGCATAAGACAGAGCTTACAGGACAGGATGTCAGTAAAGGGCTGTCTGCTCACTTGAGATAAGACAGAGCTTACAGGTCAGGATGTCAGTGAAAGGCTGTCACCTCACAGAGATCAGACACAGCTTACAGGTCAGGATGTCTGTGAAGGGCTGTCACTTCACTGAGTTCAGACAGAGCTGACAGGTCAGGATGTCAATGAAGGGCTGTCACCTCACTGAGGTCAGACACAGCTGACAGGTCAGGATGTCAGTGAAGGGCTGTCACCTCACTGAGATCAGACAGAGCTGACAGGTCAGGATGTCAGTGAAGGGCTGTCACCTCACAGAGATCAGACAGTTTGCAGGTCAGGATGTCAGTGAAGGGCTGTCACCTCACTGGGATCAGACAGAGCTTACAGGTCAGGATGTCAGTGAAGGGCTGTCACCTCACTGAGATCAGACACAGCTTACAGGTCAAGATGTCAGTGAAGAGCTGTCACCTCACTGAAGTCAGACAGTTTACAGGTCAGGATGTCAGTGGAGGGCTGCCACCTCACTGAGATCAGACACAGCTTACAGGTCAGGATGTCTGTGAAGGGCTGTCACCTCACTGAGTTCAGACAGAGCTGACAGGTCAGGATGTCAGTGATCACGTGAAGGGCTGTCACCTCACTGAGATCAGACAGAGCTGACAGGTCAGGATGTCAGCGAAGGGCTGTCACCTCACAGAGATCAGACACAGCTTACAGGTCCGGATGTCAGTAAAGGGCTGTCACCTCACTGAGATCAGACACAGTTTACAGGTCAGGGTGTCAGTGAAGGGCTGTCACCTCACTGAGATCAGACACAGCTTACAGGTCAAGATGTCAGTGAAGAGCTGTCACCTCACTGAAGTCAGACAGTTTACAGGTCAGGATGTCAGTGAAGGGCTGCCATCTCACTGAGATCAGACACAGCTTACAGGTCAGGATGTTAGTGAAGGGCTGTCACCTCACCGAGTTCAGACAGAGCTGACAGGTCAGGATGTCAGTGAAGGGCTGTCATCTCACTGAGATCAGACAGAGCTGACAGGTCAGGATGTCAGTGAAGGGCTGTTGCCTCACTGAGATCAGACACACCTTACAGGTCAGGATGTCAGTGAAGGGCTGTCACCTCACAGAGATGACACAGAGCTTACAGGTCAGGATGTCAGTGAAGGGCTGTCACCTCATAGAGATCACACAGAGCTTACAGGTCAGGATGTCAGTGAAGGGCTGTCACCTCATAGAGATCACACAGAGCTTACAGGTCAGGATGTCAGTCACTGTCCTTTACCTGGACGGCTTTGCTTTTGGTCAGCTAAGTGACACTGTTGAAAAGTGCACAGAAAGCAACAACTGCACTTAAACTTATGCCTCGCGGGTCTCATTTAACTCACTCAGTATGGCCAGTCTTCTCTTCTCATCTACACAGACCCCTCGGATGTCCAGTGGGTGTCTGAATGACCCAACCTTTAGCTTCCGTCATCAGAATTGTGGTATTCTTTGTCAACATTCACCTCTTCAGTATAAGAGCCTTCCGCTTGCAATATTTTGATGATGGTAATTGGGGTGAAACGCTGTTAACGTTGTCTCTTTTGCCGTTCGTATGGAGAGAGTTAACAATGGTTTATGTTCCCTGCACACACCCCCACCCCACCCCCAACCCCCCGCCTTCCCTCCTCACTTTTCCTGTCTCCTTTTTCACTTGCTTGTCTGTGAAGAAAAAAAAAAAGATTTTGCAAACTGATAATTTCTGTCTTCTCTGTGCAGTGGAACTTTTAGAAGCCAATGTTTTCTTTCTGCCAATAGTTAATACTTGTATTGTCAAATGTCCTCTTTATGACCACGTCTTTTTGTTTGTGTGTGTGTTTTTTTGTTTTTTTATTTGGGGGGTGGGGGTGGGGTGGGGTGGGGGTTGTTGTTGTTGTTGGTGGTTTTTTGTTTTTTGTTTGTTTGTTTGTTTGTTTGATAAATATCATTATCTGATGATTGATGTGATTGATTCAGGGGCAAACTGTCGTTGCTGACTCTAACGAAACTCATCCATTGACTTATGCCCTATCTACTTTATCCTATTTTACCGGTACTTATTATTATTAATGTCTTTAGTTTGTTACGATAGTATATGGTGTGAAATTGTTGTTGTTTTTGTTGTTGCATATTTGTCTACATGTAAGAGAAAAATTTTAAAAATGTTGATAACTAAAAAAAAAAAAAAAAAAAAAAAAATTTCTGTCTTGGCCTGCAGCTGCACGATGTTCCGTGAAATTAAATTGCTGACGCTTTACTCTGCATCTGTGGTCAGGATTGGTCGTTGTCAGCAGTCTGTCCGGACGTGAGCAGGCCAGCATTGTCCAAGTGGGAGACAGGGTACAGCGTGGGAAGGACTGGAAGCATGGGATTCAGGTACGAGGGGAAAAAAACAAGAAAACTGACTGGTTGTGAGAATGGGAGAATTCACCATCTGATTGGGAGGGAGGTGGGAGTGGGGGTAGATGAGAGAGATCAAAATATTTGGTGGATGTTTTTTTTTGGTTTGTTTTGGTGTGTGTGTGTGTGTGTGTGTGTGTGTGTGCGTGCGTGTGTGTGTGTGTGTGTGTGTGTGTGTGTGATATGTGTGTGTGTGTGTGTGTGTGTGTCAAGTCAAGTCAAGATTTTATTTCATGATGGTAAATTGAATAAGCAACAATTGCTTTTTTACATCAAGCCATCAAGTGTGTGTGTGTGTGTGTGTGTGTGTGTGTGTGTGTGTGTGTGTGTGTGGGAGGGGTGTGTGGAAGGGGGGTGGGGTGAAGAAAGAGTAGCGCTGTGACCACTGTGAGGTCAGTTAAAAAAAAAAAGAAAAAGAAATCAGCATTTTATTAATTCTTTTTACAATTTGACAATCAAATATGCAACAAAGAAAGAAAAAAGTCACACCATGTGCCATGGTAACCAAAGAAACAACAATACGTTAAAAAAATAAAAAAATAAAGACAATAATAATAATAGGATAAAGTAGATAAGGCATTTGTCGATAGATGAATGAGTTATGCTAGAGTCAGCAACAACAGTTTACCCCAGAACCATTCACATCGATCATTAGATAATAATAGTATTAATATAGAAAAAAAGAAGAAAGCACACACACACACACACACACACAAAACAAAAAACAACAACATGTTACCACACAAAAAATCCCATGGGAAGAAGTGGTTATAAAAAAGACATTTGAAAACAATACAAGTATTAACTATGGAAAAGAAAACATTAACTTAAGTTCCATCGCACATTAAATTGGATACATCATCATTTATATGTGCATTATGCTGTTCATACTTGCATAAAGGTGTTTTAGAAAGACATGCAGATTTGGATGGATTTTTCAGTTTTGCATTTGTAGACATAGAGTTTGGCAAACATATGATAAAATCAAATACGATATTTGTTTTTAGATGCTGTGCTGCTTCAAAAGTACTGAACTGCGACAGATCTTGTGTTGTGGGCATTTTCACATTTTTCATTAAACAATTTTTCTAAAGATGTCCAAAAGGACTGTATATGTTTGCACATCTACAAACAATGTTCTATGGAGTCTCTTGCTTCATTACACTGTATGCAGTTATTTGTATCAGATACTATGGATTTTATAAAAGACAGTGTTCCGTTGAACATTGATGGTTTGTCATCATTTTTTGTTGATACATCATACAATAGTTTTGATCCCATCTTTTCATTTTGAATAAATGTTAGTGCTTTTGGCATACCCGTAAGTCCACTATCATTATTGGTTAATCTTATTCCTGTTGTTTTTAAATTTTTTTCTAAATACATTCCTTTATTGATGAGATCCATCCATTGAAAGTGACAAAATTAGTCCAACAATCAATGTCAGATAAAAAATCATTGTATTTCATAAAATCTCCATTACTTTTAAGGAAGTATTTTGTATAGCATATTTTCCCTTTCTCATCAGTTTGTCATTTTGGATAATTGTATTGCCAGTTTTTGTTTTCATTGTAGAATACATACAGGTTGGCAAAGTATTTCTTTTGAGTTTCTAGGTTTCAAGGTATGATAGAGTCTTTTATATGCTGGAAGTGGTCAGTTCTTGCTGTTGGTTCTGTGCAGGACGGGGACCCCCCAGGCCTGGGAACCGTCACACAGATTGCTGGGAACGAGGTGCGTGTTCTGTGGGACTGTGGGGGCCAGCACTGGTATCACATGGGCACTCCTGGCCGCTGTAGCCTTCAGCTCTTTGCTGCAGGGCCCTCGTGATGGGAGACTGGGTGCTGGACATGGCTGCAGTTTCCAACACTGGGAGATCTGGCAACCTCGTGTCTACGCAGACGCTTTTCAGTGACGTGAGCATGCATAATCACACACACACACAAATGTATGTGCATGCACGCACACAGGCAAATACACACACGCTTGCGTATGCGTACATACACACATGCATATTCACGTGCACACACACCTAAACATATATGAGTATACATACACACACAAGAATGCATGCATGCACATTCATACTCTCACATACATATCTGTGTATGCACATACACACACACACATGGTTGCACACACACACAGACATCTCTTTCTTTTGGAACTGGCCAGTTATTTACAGTACATCCCAATGGAACATTTGCAGTAGTCAGTACAAGCTGCCCTTCTACAACCTAATATCTGTGCTTTGTCCCTGCTACTTCCGCCCTCACTTTTTGTTTTCTTCCTTTCGTGTTCTTTTTTCTTTTTCTTTTTAATGGTTATGAAATGTAAATGACAGCATATGGATTTATTTATGTTTCTATAATTACCAACCGGTGTGAAGAGATTATGAATGAATTATTAAAAACAATGACAAATGTGTGGTTCGTCCGTCGGGATCGACGAGGACCATCTAGTCATCCTGGGGGTGGGTGGCTTGGGCTCTGTGGGTGCGCAGATGACTGATCAGGCCAATCCGCGCCCGGAAGGTTCTGACGCAGTGTGGACAGGGGATGGTGGCAGCTGTCGGAGACTTCACTGTTTGTGTCCCCCGACAATGACAAATGATAACACAATGAAGTACATGTAATCAGTTGTGATGTTCTGTCTTTGTCTTTCCATTTTTCCTGTACCACTGGGTTCTGAAAAAGAAATGCAGAAAAAAAGAAGAAAAAAACCCCCAAAATATACCCCCCACCCCGACCCACCCACCCACCAACACACATGAAAAAACAACAACGCAAAAGCACACACACACACACAAAACAAAAACAAAAAAAACCCCAAACAAACCCAAACCCAAACACACACACACACACACACGTTTTGTTTGATCCATGTTATTATTTTATTTTAAGTATTGCTTGTGCATAAAATTGATTTTTAAGAGCAGTAGTTCTACTGTTCCTTTTTTTTTCATTTGTGGCATACCTGTTCATTTGGTCAATGGTCTTTTTTTTTGGTTGAAATTGTGCTATTTTTTTTCTAATTGTGAATGGTCTTTTTGTTGTTGTTGTTTGTTAAGCTTTACCAAAGTAACTTTCTCATGTAGTCATTAGTCTTTTTTGAACTAGTGCTTTAACAACCTCCATGGGTCTTTCAGTATAAATACCCCCCCCCCCCCTCACCTTCTGGAAATAAAGTGCTTAGAATTTCCTCTTTTCTATTTCTGCCTTTCCTCTTTCTTCACTGAAGTTGTTTTTTTCTTCTTTTCTGTTCTAGTCTGTTCCCTTTCTTCTTCTTTTTTAAAATTTTTTATTTTTTATTTTTTATTTTACTACAAGCCTTGACACTTTTTTTTCTAGCCCTTTTCCACTGTCTGTGACTTGCTATTTGTGCTGTTTTGCTCTGGCGATTAATTGTGCCATGGGCACTACTGTCCATTTTGAGGTGTTATTTGCCTGTATGGTCTTTTTATGTATTTTTTTTTATGTGGATCTAAAGTCGTTTTTTGAAATAATCCTCTTTACATTTTTTGATAATCCACGTAGATAAATTAAGCAGAAGGGCTGACATATTCAGCACAACCTAATCCTGTTTGGCTTAAGGAGGTTGATGGTTAAGATTGATATGTCATGAACTGAGTTGTTTTACAGGTGTCTATTTTTTTCAGATATGAGAGTTTTGGTTTTGAAGCAGTTAAAATCTTATTTAGTTGGGCACTTCTTATGTGGTCCAGTGTGGTTGTGGGGACTATTAGCAACAATGCTGTGCCTTACCACAGGTACCTATTTAGTGGTCATTGACATGTTTTGAAGTTGTGCCTGACGGGCGCAATGGCCGAGTGGTTAAAGCGTTGGACTTTTAGTCTGAGAGTCCCGGGTTCGAATCTCGGTAACGGTACCTAGTGGGTAAAAGGTGGAGATTTTTTCAATCACCCAGTTCAATATATGTGCACACCTGCTTGTGCCTGAACCCCCTTCATGTGTACACGCAAGCAGATCAAATATGCACATTAAAGATCCTGTAATCCATGTCAGCGTTCGATGGGTTATAGAAACAATAACATACCCAGCATGCACACCCCTGAAAACGGAGTAAGGCTGCATACATGTTGGGGTAAAAACGGTCATACACGTAAAAGCCCACTTGTGTACATATGAGTGAACATGGGAGTTGCAGCTCACAAACAAAGAAGAAGAAGAAGAAGGAGGAGAAGAAGGAGGAGGAGGAGAAGGAAGAAGAAGAAGAAGGAGGAGAAGAAGGAGGAGGAGGAAGAAGAAGAAGGAGGAGGAGAAGAAGAAGGAGGAGAAGGAGGAGGAAGAAGAAGAAGGAGGAGGAGAAGAAGAAAGAGGAGGAGGAAGAAGGAGAAGGAGGAGAAGAAGGAGAAAGAGGAGAAGGAGGAGGAGGAGGAGGAGTTGTTGTGCCTTATTCTCAGTCATCTGTATGAATGTAACTCTTTAAACTGCCAGCATAATGAAACCACCGGATACCGATAGCCTGTTAAAATGTTTTCCGGCACTCCGGAAAGAGCAATATTTCTTGAGATTAGAAAAGCCCTTGTTCATCAAACCAAGCCTTTGATAATGCCCCCAAAATGTTTGCTGCAGTTACAGTTCCACACAAAGTATGGCAGGAATCCTCTTGCCATATTTTTTCTCCGTTTTTCCCCAGCAATCCTTGATACTTAATTTTTTTTTTTTTGTAATCTCTTTTCCGCTGTATCATTTTGCTCTGGCGATTAGCTAGTGATATTGTTAACACTGGGTTGGGTATGAGCTGTTCATTCTGCAGTGTTATTTGCCCGTATGGCCTTTTGTGTGTATATTTTTTGTGTGGCTTTGAAGTATTTGTTTTAACCCTTTTAGGACAGAACAGAGTAGAATAGAGCAGAATATGTCAGTACTACCAAGTGTGCTGGGGTCACAAGGAATATTGGGGGTTTGGGGGTTTGTGCATAAAAGGTAGACATAAATTGAAAATCAGACACAAATACTGTAGAGTTTTAGACACATATGTATATAAGTACATGTGCATGCACAGTGACACGCATGAGCACACGCTCATTCGCACACACAACTCATAATATTTTTGAGTAATCTAGGGATGATAAATTAAGGAGAAGGGCGGATGTCCTCGACACAGCCTAGTTTTATAAGCCTTCAGGAGCTGAATGGCTGAGGTGATATATCGTGAACTGTGTTGTTTTGCTGTTGATGTTTTGTTGTTGATGTTGTTGTTCATCAGGTATGACAGTTTGGCATTCAACTCGGTTGGATAATTCATTTTGACGGGCACAATAGCTGAGTGGGTAAAGCATTGGACTTTCAATCTGAAGGTCCAGGGTTCGAATCTCGGTAACGGCGTCTGGTGGGTAAAGGGTTGAGATGTTTCTAATCTCTCAGGTCAACATAAGTTCAGACCTGCTTTGCCTGAATCCCCTTTGTGTGTATATGCAAGCAGAAGATCAAATACGCACGTTAAAGATCCTGTAATCCATGTCAATGTTCGGTGGTTATGGAAACAAGAACATACCCATCATGCACAACCCCCAAAACAGAGTAAGGCTGCTTACATGGCGAGGTAAAAAAAAAACACGGTTATACACGTAAAAGCCCACTCGTGTACATACGAGTGAATGTGGGAGTTGCAGCCCACAAACGAAGAAGAAGAAGAAGAAATTTCATTTTGTGGAGAAGTCCTGATACGGCCTTGTGTCAAACATTAGTGGAAAATCTGCGTCATTTCCCAAGAACAGGCTTTGCCAGTGTTTGCTTTTTCTGTGAATGATTGACTTTTCTGTACAGAGCTTTTTTTGTTGGAAAATTGATCTGCTCAGCATGTTTCAAATGCCTCTCATACATCAAGCTCATCATTCTGATTCAGACAAAGTAGACCACACTTGTGATTCATGTTAAGATTGGTGCTATTATTGTGTCGGGTAAGTGCTTCATCATAAGAAATCAGATTTTCTGAATGTGGATTTTCCCTGTATAATTCTTTTGAAAGCATGAATAGCCGTAGTGTTTTGTTTGGAAATGTGTTGTCATGCAGACAGGAAATAATGTTCACACACGTGGTGAGGTGGGTGCTTTGTTTTTGCTGTCTGACACCATTCCTGAGAATCTTTTTTTTTTTTTTGTTTTTGTTTTTGTTTAACGTTGTGCATAATTGATATAGCATTCGCTGACAATGTGAAATAACTACATCTATCATTTGTAGCATTTTCTGTGACTGGGTGTGACTGGGTCACGTGTTGTACATTTTAATTTTTTTTTTTTTTTTTTTTTTTACAGAATGCTAGGATGAGGTACTTTTTAAAAAAATTTTTAAATTTTTTTTAGTCATATATGACTTTTTGTTTAATCTGAGGGTTAGAATGCATGCTCTTGATTTAATACTTCAAGCCCCCCACTGCTCACTCTCTTTGGAGAGTTGAATGAATCTTGTGAATTAGGTCATGTGTCAGAGTTATTTCAGCCTTAATTGCTTGAAGCTTCAGGAGGAATCTCAAATTACTTTCATTAGGAATACCGCAGTCTTTTACCATGTACGGAAGCAATAATTATTTCTGATATGCTTTGCATCATGGGTGATAATCTGTATTGGAAATGCTGATTGTTTTGGATCTTGATTTGTGTGAGAAAGAGAGAGAGAGAGAGTGTGTGTGTGTGTGTGTGCGCGCGCGTGTATGTGCATGATTTTATTTCTGCATTCCCCATTTCACACATCATTGCACCCCTTCCTCAAACAAACACACACACACACACACACACACACAAACGCACGCATGCGTACATGCACACATGCAAACCAACAAACAAATCAAAAGCCCATCCTCAGCCCTCCGGTCATTAAATTTACCATCTGCAATGCGACCAGTTTAAAAGTCAGTCAAACCTACCCATCATAATGATTACCACCCTTGACCATCCATACCTGTCATCAAAAGTACCACCCTACACCTTACCCATCATGAAAAAGACTACCACCCTCCTCCCAACCCATCCTTAATTTCTGCACTCGCTGTACGACCTGTTAAATAAATAGATAGATGATACATACATACATACATACATACATGTCACACTCAACCATATCCCTCAAAACCATATTACACAATAGGCCTACCAGTCATTTAACTGTCCCTAACCCTAACTGTCCTTAACCTTAATATTCTAACTCCTTTTTTTTCATTTTTGTTATTAATTAAATTTTTGTTTACATTACACAACTCTTAATATAACTTAAGTGGGAAAGGAAGGACAAGAGTAAGAGGAACAAGAACAAAATTAAGAGAACAAGAACAAGATAAAGAGGAACAAGAAGAACAAGATTAAGAGGAACAAGAAGAACAAGATTAAGAGGGAGAGAAGGACAAGATTAAGAGGAACAAGAAGAACAAGATTAAGAGGAACAAGGACAAGATTAAGAGGAACAAGAAGAACAAGATTAAGAGGGAAAGAAGGACAAAATTAAGGGGAACAAGGACAAGATTATGCGGGAAACGAAAAACAAAATTAAGAGGAACAAGAAGAACAAGATTAAGAAGAACAAGAAGGACAAGACTACGAGGAACAAGAAGAATAAGATTAAGCGAGAAGAGAACAAGATTAAGAGGAACAAGAAGGACAGGATTAAGAGGAACAAGAAGAACAAGATTAAGAGGAACAAGAAGAACAAGATTATGAGGAACAAGAAGAACAAGATGAAGAGGGGAAAGAAGGACAAGATCATGAGGAACAAGGACAAGATTAAGTGGGAAAAGAAAAACAAAATTAAGAGGAACAAGAACAAGATTAAGAGGGAAAAGAAGGACAAGATTAAGAGGAACAAGAAGGACAAGATTAAGAGGGAAAAGCAGGACAAGATTAAGAGGAAGAAGAAGAAGAAGATTAAGAGGAACAAGAAGAACAAGATTAAGCGAGAAAAGAAGAACAAGATTAAGAGGGAAAAGAAGAACAAGATTAAGAGGAACAAGAAGGACAAGATTAAGAGGAACAAGAAGGGCAAGATTAAGAGGAACAAGAAGAACAAGATTAAGAGGGGAAAGAAGGACAAAATTATGAGGAACAAGAACAAGATTAAGAGGGAAAAGGACAAGATTAAGAGGAACAAGAAGGACACGATTAAGAGGGAAAAGAAGAACAAGATTAATAGGAACAAGAAGAACAAGCATAAGAGGAACAAGAAGAACAAGAATAGCAGGAAGAAGAAACAAGAACAAAATTAAGAGGAGCAAGAAGGACATGGACAAGAACTTCCAGTCTGTGCTCTGGCGCCAGAGTCAGCTGTGAATCAAAGTGATGGGCGACGTCATACACATGGACAACGTTCTCGTTTTCTTCTTCCGTCCATAA
>JAAQRG010290151.1:0-14196 GCA_011634625.1 Babylonia areolata | reverse complement strand
GGGAACAGGGAACAGTTGTTCCCATTCACCCAATGGTCCAAAAACAATGCCATCACCCCCAAAAGTACATCCATCATTAATTAACCGACATTCTAGCTAGACATACACAAGGATGGGTGGTGGATGGACAGACAGATGCAGGATACAAATTCACATTCTAAATCTACTTTCCTAAAAGGAGAACTGCTGCTTTCTTATTTTACTGTGGAACGTGCACTGCTGCTTTCTCACTGTTCTATGGATTACACACTCCTCCCCCACCCCTCCCCACCCCACTGTCATGTGAACGGTCCAGTGTGACTAAGTGTATTTCACGCCCATCAAGCCTCTGAACATTGTGAATCACTCATCCAGCTCTAGACAACAGCCAAGCCAACACAACACTGAAACTCAAACCGTAACTGGAAATAAAAGGCAGGCAGCAAAAGAACAAGCATCAACACCCAATTACCATACTCACCACCATATGGACACGCACATACACATGCCAGGTTCAACACTGTACATATTGATTGAGAAAAAACAACAACGTATAAAACGCCTGTTTGCTTCGAACACACTTATGCCGGCAAGTGGTATACAGAAAGGCTTCAGCCAGCACAGTGTAGTCCACAGGCAGCTAGCTGACAACGCACACACACACAAGAGGAGAATGTCACCGGCTGGCCTGGATGTGTGTGTGAGCGGCCCTGAGTGCCAACTTCCCCCTCGGGCGCGACAACCACCCACCGCCACGCACCAACCACTCGGACTGACTGACAACACATCCCAGCCAGCAACGTTGACCAAGCAGTCTGCCAACAAAACCACTACTGGCAACTAAATAGGTCATCCCATTCCTCCCCCTCCTTGCACGTCCACATACACACACAGTACAAACTGCTACCACAGTCACTCGAACGGCTCAGACTGGTTATGTGTGTGTGTGTGTGTGTTGTGTGGAGGCAGGCAGCTTACAGAAATCAATAGAGCCCCAGCTGTTACAACTCCCTATTATTTGACACTCCCTGCTAGCAGCTAGTCAGGCAGCCAGTTTCTGCCTCCTCCTCCGCACAGCCTTTCAGACCAGCCACTGTGCCTGCCTGCTCTGTTCCTTCATCGTTGCTGTTTCCCCCCCTACCCCTCCACTAAAACCATGACTTGTGCCCACTCGTGTCTACCTAACAAATTCAGTTCACAGATTTGTGCAATCAACACAGAGAGAGAGAACCAGGGCCAAAGCCAACGGTTGCTAGAGAACTAAAACCGGAGGGAGATAATCCAAAAACCTCAGAAAAATGGAAGAAAAGAGATGCTGGTCAGAGAACAAAAAGCTGGGAAAAGAAAGGCGAGAAAATCGAACTTGGGGTGGGCATGGGGGTTGAAGATGGAGAGGAAAAGGAGGACCATGAATATGTGACAGTGATAGGGATGGGGATGGGGAAGCGGAGTGGGCGAGAGGAGAGGGAGGGGGTTGGGGGGGGAACTGGCTGCTTCTGAAAAGAACAAAGTGGGGAACAGAGTGTTCGGGGAGGGCGGGATCAGTTCACAGGCAGCATGCATCAAGCTGAGGCTGCTTCTGAAAAGAACAAAGTGGGGAACAGAGTGTTCGGGGAGGGCGGGATCAGTTCACAGGCAGCATGCATCAAGCTGACAATGTAGGTCACCCGACTGACACAACTCAGTTTACATGACAATGTAGGCCACTGATTGTCACAACTCAATTTACACCAACAATGTAGGTCATCTGACTGACAACTCGGCCATCAATTTACACTGACAATGTAGGTCATTTGACACAAATCACCATCAATTTACACCAACAATGTAGCCTATTGTAGGTCACCCGATTGGCGCAACTCTCCCTCAATTCACACTGAAATCTGTACATCCACTGACAATGACAGTGCAGCTTTTCTTTTTTTCTTTTTTTTTTTGGGGGGGGGGGGGGTGTGTGCCTTTTTTCATAATGACAAATTTGGTAAGTTTATGACAGCATTGTACCATGCCTTACTGATCGAATGGAACCACCTCTTCAAGTCTCTGGCGGGAGTCAAACTCCCAGTCCTTGCCTCAACCAAACCCTGCACTGCGATTTCTTCATACAACCACCAATAGACCATTTTATCCACTTGACCACACTAATTGTTATACCGATAGTAACACTCCACTGACAAAGTGCTGAATCCCAAGAATCTCAAGTGGACACTGAGATGAACACAAACGCGTGACTCGTGGGTGGTGTCAACTATGGACTTACCTGAACAAGACGACACCGGTGTCTTTGGTCAAAAGATAATGGTCACTCCCCAGTCCAAGAGTGCAGAGTTCATCTCACTCTCTCAACACACACACACACACACAGATACCAATGTATCTCCTGATTTATCGGACTTGGGGCCCAGTCCCATGCCACAATAGCTATCTGGTGTTTGCCTGACAAGACTGTTGACACAGTCAGTGTCCACCTTTCCTATCTACTGCTGGCTCTGCTGGGCATTCCTGGGGTGGCCACCAACACACGTCCACAGATACACATCTGATAGACACCACTCCAGTATCTCAACCACTGTCACACTGGGGTCAACACTGCATCTTAAGGATAAAGTCAAGACCGCAGATCTATACATTTATCCGTATTCTCTGAAACACTGTGTCCCCAGGGTGAGCAATGTGTAAGCATGATGCCATGGCATGCACAAACTCTCTGAAGTGCATGCAAGTGAAGGCATTTTTATCATGCAGATCTACATTTCCTAAAGCCTTGAAATCTCAAAACTATCTCAGCCTGGAAAAACCCAACAAACACAAACTGTATGACTTAGAACGCATTATTTCGCTTTGCAACTGGAAAACATCTGATCTGCTCAACAGACAGGAAGCCAGATGTCACTCAACACAATTTTAATGCTGCAAAAACTAAAGCAACAAACTGCCCAAGTTAAATCATGACACACACACCTGCTTTAATTCTGAACAAAAATGAACTAGAGAGAGAATCCAATGACAATTTCAAAAATCAGTTCACAGACAATGCTGTACTTGTCAAAATGTGACTTTATTCCAACAGCATTAAATAATACAAGTAAATGGAGAGTCCTGAGTGCCTCCAGTAACACCAACAATGACAAATTCTCTTGCAGTAACTGAGAAAGAGTGGGTGTGCAGAGTGAACAGGAAACTGTACAGAATAAATCATAATTAAACAGAGCTAATCTACAAAAAACGCACAACATAATTAACATGCAAAGCCAAGACAACAGACTTTTCAGTATGAACACTGTGTTGCAGTATTTTATACACCTTTTGAACTAAACAAGCCAGCAGGCTATGAAGACAGATGTGCTGGCTTTCCACACAGCTGCAACACACCACAGATGGTCCAAATGAACACTGATGAATCTGTGATTTACACAAATATTTTGTCACAACTTCTGAATATTTACACTCTTGACATTCTTGTTGAAAAAAGAAAAATGCATAGCAACCATATGGCTCTAAATATGCATGAAAGTACTTACAATTATAATACCTATTCAAAATAAATGTTAATGCATTGTATTCCACTTCACTCTCAGGATACACTGTTAAAAGGCTTGGTTTTTCACTGAAAACTATCACTGCTCCGACGCAATAGCTGTTTCAAAAGTCTCCCTTTGCAACCAGAAAAAAGAATATGGGGCGGGGTGTGGGGATTGACTCTTGCTCACCTGCTGCCCACAGCTTGTGTCATGAAGTGTGAACCCCACCACCTGTCTGTCCCTCCTCCTCTCCCAGCTCACTCGTCCCACCCTGAAACACAGGCATGTCACCCAAAACTGTCACATTTCAGACAACACACCAAGCAAACATCGACAATCCTCTCACTCTCAGGAACACACCCATCTCTGCACACCCAGAACATTAGTATCAGCATTTGCTAACAGTAACACTGCCACATCAGCGACTGGAGGCATTCATTACACACATGCAAGCACAGGCACTGGTCTCAAAGGACATGTGCAGAAACAAACTGTTCTCTTAAATGTTCCATTTCACCCTTTTTACGGTCTTCATACACTTTCCTGAACACTCCATCTTTGTTCACAGCATACTTATTTTTCTTACGAATCACTTGTTAACAGCTACATGCGATCAAATACAAACACACACACACACACACACTGCGAGTGTGACATACACCCCTGCTGATCTGTACAAGAGATCAATGCAGACCTCTCCTCCCATGTAATGCATGTACAGCAGCAGCAGCAGAGAAAAGCATAGATCAGAATATATGATAAATACATGGCCAGGTGAACTGAAGGGAGAGAGGGCAAACAGGTCATCCACCATGACACTGCTACATGTGTTGACAGCCAGTTTCCATGGCACTGTGGGCCACAGCTGTGGACTTCCTCACACAACTGCCTCCACTCACAGGGTCACATCAATACACTCCACAACCCCCCCCCCCCACCTCCATCCCCCCCTACCCCACCCCCACCACAAACACACACCCTCAGGTCATAAGCGATCAATGGAACGCACCCAACTGTATTGCTCTGCACAGAGATGTTACAGTTACAGGTAGTTGTCATCCAGTTGTTGGATTTCCATCTGTCCACACCCTGCCTCAAACTTCAATAGATTGTTTCAGTACCAATTCTGGTTCAACTTAAAAAGTAATGAGCAGTGCTGATCAGCCCAAGCGAGTTATAAAAAGGTGATTTTGGCAGTTGTGGGTTTAAAAAAGAAAAGAAAAAGAAAGGCTCACCAAAATGCCAAAAGGCTGCTTATACAAATGTGAATATAGTGTTACTCTGTATGTATCGATCAGTATGTGCATACTATACCAGTGTGTGTACCGCAGTGTGTGTATAACCATTTAAGTGTGTGTGTGTGTGTGTGTGTGTGTGTGTGTGTGTGTGTGTGTGTGTGTGTGTGTGTGTGTGTGTGTGCATCTAAGCACACACCATGCCCATGTTCGCCATGCAAGTGTGCACATGAGCAAATGCAAACAGAAGAAAACTGCTCAGATATAACTGACAAGAGTGCTGGTTCACATACTGATAACTTGATAAGGATTAAACACTGTCTTTCTTGATCACAGACACTTCTGATGCCTGACACTATCCTGTGGTATATTGTACTAATTTAATGTAGTCACGCAGACTATGAGAGCAAACTGACAAAGTCACCACAAGAAATTCTACTGCCCGATTTGCAAATATTGTCCTTGTAATTCACCTATATAGGAGAGGAAAGAGGCTGCAACAGCCAATCGACAAACCCGCTGAAGACTGCATCCAATCATCACATCCCAAGCAGAACGATATTACTAACGACTTCTTTCCCGACTCAAGTCTCGAGGAAAACACACAGGGAAAACATACAAAACTTCCTTTCGCACATTTTCCTGTTTGGTCAAGAAAATGACAATGGTGATGAAAGTACTGACAAATCATTACTGTAGTCGTGGGTGATCCATTAACGGAAATAAAAGAATCACTGACTGTATATTGTGATAAATTATGTTCCCTGTACACATAATCTCCAAAATAAACATGTGTTAACAAGACAATCCATCTTCAATTTTTTCTTAGTCTAAAATTTTTAAAAAGTCAAACCAGTCAACATTATAAAATCTAAGCGAAGTTTCCAATATTCATATCAATTTTCACAGGCTCAGGACTACAATACCTTAGGTTATATCAATAACTGTCACTTGTGGCAGTGAATGTCTTGCATCATTTATTCCTTGACTGCATTTAACTATTGTGCAACAAGTGACTGACGGTAAGGCAACACCACATTTACACTATTGACTAAGCCTGTCATCATATCCACTGCAATTAGTGTAAATCAGGACATGCCCCCACACCAAGACTTAGAATACAGTCTGAAGTGACTTAGAATACATTCAATTTAAACTAAAGATAGAATACATTCAATCTGAACAAAGGATCATTCCACATGTAAGACCTGCCATCTTGTGACCTCCACCTTAAGTTCCAACAGAACCCCTGTTCAGGTTGTAAGTACAGCATACCCAATCACTGTGTCAGCCCTAGTGTCATGAACTGATATTTTGCATGCAACACCCAAGCTGAGAATCTGTCATGCTCGCAAGGTGCTGTGTTTCCCCTTTAGTGTTACATATACTGTGGCAAAAGCCTTGTGCCTTTAAATAAATTCCACTAAGGCTTCTAAGTAATATCATAAATATGCCATATGGGCCAATCTCCCAAGTCCGAGTTAAACTAAAAAAAAGTACAAGATCCAGGTCTGTGCTTCCAATGTTTTTTCCATTGTAATGCAATGCAACCTTGATCCAATGTCTGAGGCTGACCTAAACTTCAATCATTTTTTTTCTGTCTGGTAATTCTACCCAATTCTGTGGAACAAACTTCCCTTTCTTAAATTTAAAAAAAGAAAGAAAAAAGATACATGACTGGCCCAAATATTATGCACGCTTCATGTGCACCTGAACTTCTGACCTCTGGCTTCTAATTTCAGTAGTGTTCATGATCATCACACTAATGCAGTCACTGAAATGTATATTGTCGGATGACTTGATGCAAGACATTGAACACCTATCATGCACACAATCTTGTGGGTCTTTCACCTTGTTACTACCTTTAACGCAAACCCAAACTGAATGTCATTTCAACTCTTTAATCTTTATATCTAATTATCTTAATACTAAGTCAATAAAAACAGCATAATTAAGTAATTTGATACATGATCTCTTCT
The DNA here is from genome assembly GCA_011634625.1 of Babylonia areolata. NCBI lineage: Eukaryota > Metazoa > Mollusca > Gastropoda > Neogastropoda > Buccinidae > Babylonia > Babylonia areolata. The sequence goes on along the minus strand of JAAQRG010290151.1, from coordinate 7,482 downwards.
CTAATAGTAATACATCTCTTCTCTAACCTAGGTTGCACTGTTACATAAAAAAATACATTTTTTAAAACATATTTCAAAAAGACAAAGACTGCTACTGTGCTAGGTTTATTTTATTCACACACCCTGCATCAACAGAGTTGGGTAAAAATACCAATCAGTTTTTTTCTTCTTGCTAACGCAGGCCAGGCATCTGCTTAGCAGGTGTGGTTTAGCATATACGGTTTGTCCGAATGCAGTGACGCCTCCTTGAACAACTGATACTGATTAGTGATACTGCACATCAGTTTCTGTCAGCCCAGCTGAGATTTCAGTTCATTCACCACAGACGTACATTAGTATATCATGCATATGTCAAGGAGTTGTACCTTTGCACCTCAAAACAGAACTTTTTCTTTCTTTAGTGAAAGTCACAAACCAGCAATTCAGTGTCAACATATGGGAGAGCACTCATGCGCAGCACAAAGCTTAATGAAGTGCGACTGGTTGAGCTGTTTTGCTTTTCCAAGTTCGAACTCTCAACCAGTGAGAAACAAGATCCTCTCCAGTTCTCATAAGTCTCCTCACTGCATTTTTCTCATGTGTTCTATGAAGCAAAACGATGCCTTTCATTTATTTCAAGAAAAAAATAAAACCTATGGAAGGTCAGGACACATTTCTCCTTCACACACACACACAGTCAATAATCTGCATGTCATTTTAAGTCAAACATGTGCACATTCTTTTATGTTAGCCAGCAATGTCAACTGACCTTCATGCCCTATCACCGGCAATTTTAATTTCAAAGGAAAAAAAAAAAACATTCTTAAGTTCCTTGGCATCACTGACATTTTTTAGCGCATTTCTAAGACTCAACCCTTTGGTCAAATAACTGGCTCACTGATTTTTCCCAGAGCGGGTCAACTGACCCTGAGTTTTAGGAGATAAAAGATCCATGCATGACTGGAATGATGATAGTTGATACTGTTATGATCAGGATTATATGTGAAATCAAAATCCCTCACTTAACATCACAATCAAGTCAAAACATTTCACACTGTACTATGCAAGCTTCCTCACCACGCCCCCTGCTTTTCTGTCCTCGTTCGACCCGATTCCAATTCCAAGTCTTGCTCCACCCATCATGTTTTTTTTCCTTTTATTTTATTTCATTTACTACAGCCTGAACATGGCAGACACTGCTCAATACCTCTTTACTCTGCAACTGAATCACTCTTTGCACTTCATCCTGTTTCTGCTGTGTCACATTCGCCACTCCCTTGCCACACTGCTCAAGGTGCCAGCATCTGTCATTGATTAAACCCACTTCAGGCGGAGTGAAGGCAATTTCCTTCTGTCTCTGGCAGGGAGTGGCGTCCTGTTGTTGGCCAAGTGTCATGCATATTCATTTTTTGACATCAGTCATGTGAGAGAAAAACTAAAAGTGGTACCTGCTGTTCACAAAACCAACATTTTTTCCCTTCCCTGTCATGTAGATGATTTGCTGAAAGTCAACTGCAAACCTCGAAAAGAGGCAACATACCATCTTTGTCAATTTACTAAAAAATAAATAAATAAATAAATAAAAACTGAAAATGAATATCAAGTCACAAAATTCTTTACTTCATGGTCAAGTTTGAAAAAAAACAAAAAACACCACACACCTCAAACTGGGCACTTCCTAGGTTTCATTGGAATAAATCTTTGAACCAAACCGTCCCTGTCAACTTGCTGTTTTTAAAAACGTTAAAACATAGTCAATATGGGGTTGGGTGGAATTAACTTCCCACCCCTTCCCAAACAAAAATAAAACCCAAATGTCACTAACTCAGTTTCTGAAACTGGCTGTAACGCAAAGGCTAGCTTATCTTCACAAACTTTAAAATAAAAATAAAATAAAATAATCTGTGACGGACACAAAAATGCTGCAAATATGACAAGATCGATACATTAAGTCGGAATAAGAGCTGAAAATAATGTAAGTTTCCGGCAACCGAACTTAAAACCCTTCCCAAATTTCGCCATCACCCTCACTGAGCGGATAAAACTGTACGCATGCCACGTGTCTAACCAAGCGAAGCCACGACATGTCCCCCTGGCCCGAGTGAACGTTTGCAGACATCGCAACGACACAGCGGGGATGGAGAGAAAAACTGTCGCCTGCTGAAGGGACACAGCATGACCGGTGAAATAAAAAAAACAAAACAAAACCCAACTCAGCGCGATTCAACACCGCTACAATTGGTTACACGCAATACTTTAACAATTATGCATCCTTCTTTCTTGAAATGTTTGTCAAATAAAAGTTTAAAAAGTTTACCTGACTCCAGCAAAAATGTCGTCCCACTTTTCGGATGAAGCGTGTGCGACCACAAGCGAGTCGTGGGCACAAATGAGGCCGGACAGGGGACGTGACCTTGCAAATTTCCAAACCAATCAGCCAATGAACGATTAGGAAGCTAAAGGGACATTACTCCTAAAGAACCGGATTGCTTGAGCTGGGAATGGGCGACGCCCCTTCGTTAAAGAACGCTGGCATTTTGTGTCGAGTTTTGACATATCATTTCTTCCGATCGAATTGTTGTGTCGAGTTTCGATTCATCATTTCTTGCTTCCGATTGTAGTGCATTGTTTGACATCATTGTCTTCCCGATCATACAACCCGTTTTCGCGACAATGTTTCCTGGTGAAGCACATGCCAAGTTCCCTTAAACTGAAATGCAATTGTTGGCCATTATGCTGTAGCCAAGTTCTTTTTCTTCTTTTTTCTTCTTCTTCGGAATTGTAAATCAGTTTCCCATTGTTAATTATAATTATGACCACAGTTTCCAGGCTTACTCTCGTCAACAGCGCTACAAACTGTTGGATTGTAAGTACTAACAGGCTTTGCTAAAAATGTGCATCCACACAACTAGGATTTAGCAGGAATTTGTCGACAGAAATTGAACAGGTCAGGCCAGACTAACTAAATTTGAATGGATGGCTTTTACTTCCTCTTATTTATCAAATCGTTTCATCCAAAAATCACTTTACATAGGATAAGCAGTGTAATGGAGAATGTCAATGTGCCACTAACTGTTGGATTTTAATACTTTTGGCTTTGCTAAAATCTGCATCCACACAACATATCCCTGATTAAGCACTGCATTGAAATAATTTCTCAGTAATTCTGTAATCCCAGGAAGCTAAAGGGGAGGGGTGTAGGGGAAGGGGAAAGCACTTGAAACTATAATTGGAGTGATTTTCTTCTATTATACAGCATCCATTATTGATTTCACAAAAAAATACAATTATCATACTGAAATTGATTTTAACAACATGCATCATCCAAAAAAAAGAAAAAAAAAGAAAAAAGATACTTAATCAATTTTGAAGAATTCAATACAGGTCAATTTGTTGGGAAAGAATGTTGTTTCCTTGTCTCCATTCCTTCCAAAAGCACTTCCCAACACACCAACTTTGTTTTACATATACTAAGATTTAGCCATAGATTTTCTCCAGAAACTGAACAAGTAAGACCAGACTGAACTCCTCTTGAATGGATGGCTTTTACTTTAACTTACATATCGAAACGTTTCATCCAAAAATCAATTTGATTGTGATAAGCAGTGTAATGGAGTATACACGCAGGCCCAATCCTGTCTGAAGACATATTTTACAAAACATTTACAGGTAACATATCACTAAAAAGTTTGCCAAAGATCGCAACTTTAATTAAAAACCATACATACGCAAGCCGGTCTCTACAACTGGTGCATATGAAATGAAGTCATTGATGCTTGACTCCATGCCACATTTAATTTTCAGTTGCTTGCACATGCTGAATATAATACCAGTGTTAGTTTACTGCAGGCAGATGCACACACACGCACACACACATACACACACACACATGTATGCATGCACACACACACACACACACACACACACACACATGAATGAATAAAACAGGTTTATCACACAAGTTATTCATCAAAAATACAGACAAAAAAAGGCTTTCAATGCAGTCTCAACAGTCAGTTCAGTTCAGTTCAGTTTAGTTCAGTTCAGTTCAGTTACTCAAGGGTAAGTCACTGCATTTGGAAAAATCCATACATGCTACACCACATCTGCTAAGCAGATGCCTGACCAGCAGCGTAACCCAACACACTGTGCCAGGCCTTGAGTACAGTCAGTTTCAGTAGCTCAAGGAGGTGTCACTGCGTTCGGACAAATCCATATACGCTACACCATATCTGCCAAGCAGATGCCTGACCAGCAGCATAATCCAATGCGCTTTGTCAGGCCTTGAGAAAAAATATAAATAATAAAAAAATAAATAATAATATTATTTTAAAAAAATAAATAAATAATAATGAAAATAAAATAAATAAATAGATAAATAAAAAAATTTTAAATAAATAAACAAAAAACCAAAAATAATGATAAATAAGCTAAAAAAAAACAACAACAAAAAACCAAAAAAACCCAGTCAACACAAAAAAAAAAGAAGAAAACACTGATGGGTCAGCTATCAGTTCCATCACAGCAAAGTTCATCACTGTGAGGCTAAACCTATAAACAACAACTGAATACCTATAGGTACAAGACTCACATGTACATGTTCTCTGAATGATTAGCCAACTTTAGCCAACTTCAACCCATCACACACACTGCAAGCAAACAGCAGACAGCTTAATTGACTTCCTGCCACCCATTCACCTTCTTCTTCTTCTACTTCATTTGAGGGCTGCAACTCCCATGTTCACTCGTATGCACACGAGTGGGCTTTTACGTGTATGACAGTTTTTACACTGCCATGTAGGCAGCCATACTCCGTTTTCGGGGGTGTGCATGCTGGGTATGTTCTTGTTTCCATAACCCACCGAACGCTGACATGGATTACAGGATCTTTAATGTGCGTATTTGATCTTCTGCTTGCATACACCCACGAAGGGGGTTCAGGCACTAGCAGGTCTGCACATATGTTGACCTGGGAGATCGTAAAAATCTCCACCCTTCACCCACCAGGCGCCGTCACCATGATTCGAACCTGGGACCCTCAGATTGACAGTCCAATGCTTTAACCACTCGGCTATTGCGCCTGTCACCCATTCACCAAATGTGAGAATTAATTGCAGCAGGGTTCATCCAGAGAAAATAAATACTAGCAGCTGTGTGTGGCTTTTTCGTTACGCTTGTCAGCTATGGCTTTCTCTGCAACTGCAGTCGTAGAGATGTGGTTTTGCATGGGTTACCTTGTTTGCTTGTTTCTATGAGAGCAGTTTGAAGTGCATTATTGTTTCTTACCCTGCCATTTATGCAGCCATCATTTTTTTGTAGATGTGTATGATGGATATGTTCACTTTTCCATAACTCAGCGAACACCAACATGTATTATTGCGTACAGGATTTTTGTAATTTTTGAAATCTGTGTGTTTGTTCCTCTTGCATGTAAACACACACAAAAGATTATGAGACACTGTATCAGATTTACAGATATGTTAGCCAGTGGAGTGATGGCCTAGAGGTAACGCGTCCGCCTAGGAAGCGAGAGAATCTGAGTGCGCTGGTTCGAATCACGGCTCGGCCGCCGATATTTTCTCCCCCTCCACTAGACCTTGAGTGGTGGTCTGGACGCTAGTCATTCGGATGAGGCGATAAACCGAGGTCCCGTGTGCAGCATGCACTTAGCGCACGTAAAAGAACCCACGGCAACAAAAGGGTTGTTCCTGGCAAAATTCTGTAGACTGAAAAATCCACTTCGATAGGAAAAACAAATAAAATCTGCACGCAGGAAAAAATACAAAAAAATGGGTGGCGCTGTAGTGTAGCGACGCGCTCTCCCTGGGGAGAGCAGCCCGAATTTCACACAGAGAAATCTGTTGTGATAAAAAGAAATACAAATACAAATACAAATACAAATTATAACACACACAAAATCTCCACCCTCAAGCCACCTCCATGAACAGCTATTGAAATTTGAACCCATGACCCTGCAGATATCTCATCCTCCGAGGAATCAATGACATATTTGTATTTCTATTTCTATTTCTTTTTATCACAACAGATTTCTCTGTGTGAAATTCGGGCTGCTCTCCCTAGGGAGAGCGCGTTGCTATACAACAGCACCACCCATTTAAAAAAAAAAAAAAAAAAAATTTCCTGCGTGCAGTGTTATTTGTTTTTCCTATCGAAGTGAATTTTTGTACAGAATTTTGCCAGGAACAACCCTTTTGTTGCCGTGGGTTCTTTTACGTGCGATAAGTGCATGCTGCATACAGGACCTCCGTTTATCGTCTCATCTGAATGACTAGCGTCCAGACCACTACTCTAGGTCTAGTGGAGGGGGGGGGGGAGAAAATATCGGCGGCTGAGCCGTGATTCGAACCAGCACACTCAGATTCTCTCGCTTTCCTAGGCGGATGCATTACCTCTAGGTCATCACTCCACATATACATATACATATGTATATGTCCAGCCAACTATCTGGATTTGATTCCCCAAGGTTGACTGGACAAGTGCTGTTGTCAGTTCCTGACCATACTTATTAGTTGCATAGAAAAGGAGAAAGCAAAGCAGAATAACAAAATCAAGAAAATAACAAGGGTTTTTTTTGTGTTTTTTTTAATTGTGGTAAAAATAAAACATTTTCACACAGATTACTTATTCCCACAAGAGACTGCCAGTAGTATATATCTGCTAGCTGCAGCTACTGCTACTATATCCTGACTGGATCTTAATAAAAAAATTTTTTTTTTTAAATCAAGAATCAAATAACAAAATTCCTTTGTACCTGAACCATACACAACGAACAAGAGATGAACGAACCTTTTCTAAGTTCTCAATTTGATGATGACAAGCTCCTCCCCCCCCCCACCCTCCCCCCACCCACCCTCCCCCTGCAAACTCGAACCGACATGAAATGTATGTATGTTTATGCAGGTCACAGTCTAATGACACATTCCTTTCCTGTTTTCCGTGACTTGTACATGACCAGTAAGAGGTACACATTCACGTTCTTCTCTGTTGTACTCCAGGCAATAGTGACATAAAAAAAATTATAAAAAAAAAACCTATGCACATGCCGTTTTCCTTATATTATAATGATGTATCTCCACCACAGAGAGAGAAAGAGAGGGAGAGAGGAGAGAGAGAGAGATGGACAGAGTTTCGTTGTTGTTGGTTGGGTTTGTTTTTTTTGTTTTTTTTTGGGGGGGTGGGGGGGGGGGTTGTTTTTTTAGTGTGTTCCCCCCTAAAGTGTGAAGTAATCTTCTTCTTCTGTCAGCCTGGAGGTGAAGATGTTCACCTGAACGAAGAAAAGGAACACAGACTGAGAGAGAAAGGGGTGAAGATAATAATATGGATCAACACACAGACTGGCTGACAGACAGATAGACAGACAGACAGACAGTACACAGAAAGCTGAAGGACAGATGAAGGACCTGTTTGTAAACCACAGACCCAAATTTCCAACCCCCCCCACCCCAAACCCCAACAAATCCTCCACCACCACCACCATCATGA
>JAAQRG010290145.1:0-14201 GCA_011634625.1 Babylonia areolata | reverse complement strand
ATAATAACTGCACCGTTGACGTGTTTACTGCATATAAATATTCTAAAGTGGACACTGAATTAACTGGAATGAATATAAAAGAAAAATTGAGTTGATCGTTTCTTTCAGCCCATTGTAGGCTGGTTTGTGCAGATCTACAGATCTACCATGTGTTGCAATTTGCTTGAAGCGATGACAACATCTTCACTGCTGAAATAAAAGAATAATCGAGATACAATAAAACACACAAAAAACATGATTTGAACAGCATTATTACATGCACTACAATCACATCTAGCCTTTGGGATTAGTCTGCTTGCTTCAGAACTGAACATGCATGGTTTGATCCCGCTCACATTCCTTTTTTTTAACGATTTTTTCTCCCAAGTTTATTTTATATATCATATTTAATACAGTGCACTTTTCTACAATTTTTTAAATCTCTTTTTTGTTTCCTCATTATTCCTTTACTGGATAAAGCGAGAAGCACAAATGTCTTGAAGGCTTTGCCTCTTGTTTTTTGTTGTTGTTGTTGTTTATTGTTGTTTGTTTGTTGTTGTGGGTTGTTTTTTTGTTTGGGTTTTTTTTGCTGCCCCATCATCTGCACTGTTTCAGTGTCATTACTCCCACCACACTGCTCATTCAGACTCCCTCACACAGCCAAACCCAGGTTCGTGTGCTGCAGTCTTGGCACCAGTATTTGATAGGGATTTATTGATGTTTGCTCACCAAGACTGGGAGGAAACCCTGATGCAGCATATGCTGGACAACACCTGCTACCCCTCTGCTGATGGCAATAATCACTGTCATGGAGCCAGACTGTGTGTAGACCAACGACAGTCCCCCTTGAATCTGCCAACATCAAAGGCCTTGACAGGAACTCGCACAAGCATGGATGTGGAGGGAGATGGAAACGAGGTCGCCATGAGAGCCAGGCATGAAAGCCCACAGATTATGGCTGTTTCAGCTGAGCTCAAACCATTTCCTACCTGGTGCTGAGTATGGCATGCTCAGTTCCTTACCACCTCAGCAGGTGCCTGTATCTGTCAGAACTGGTTAATGGCAAGACAGATAATGAAAGTAGTGCAGAAGTACAGCCTTGTTGTGATTCCAGTCTAGGTAGATTTCTCAAACTGTTCAGCAGTATCTTCCTCATGTGGAATTCTCAGTACAAAATACTGAAGATGTTTCAAATTTGTGGCTCTTTAAGTCTGTTTTTCGTGTTATATTGACTGATTCCACCACCAGCCATCTGCCCGGTCCTCCTCCTTTCAGTGCCATGTTCTTCAGTGTTGAAAGGGGCATTTGTTGTGTTGTGCATTTGTGTGTGTGCGTGTGTGTTTGTGTGTGTGTGTGTGTGTGTGTACATGCAAGTGTTTATGTATGGTGTGTGTGTGTGTGTTTGTGTGTGTGTGTGTTTGTGTGTGTGTGTGTGTGTGTGTGTGTGTGGTTTTGAGTTGTGCCCCATGTCTGTGTGTGTGGTTTCTAGTGTAATCACTTGTCTTATTGCATCTGCCACTCTCATGATTGTTTATGTATGATTGCAGAGCAACATTTATGTGGCAAAAGACCCAACGACCATTTCCAAGAGAAAATCGAGGACATCATGAAGACTATTGAAATGAAGATGGAAAAGTCGGAATGTGAGTGAGAACTGTTAACACTGATTTGTCTAGAGAAAAGACAAAGGACCAAACTTTCCCAATAGTCAGCAGAGAGAAATAAAAAAAAAAAATTAATAATAGATAAATACATAACACGAAATACAGCACCTCATCCGTGGCAAATTTCCTTTTTTTTATTATTATTATTATAATCCTCTGGTAAAAAAAAAGATGCAATGGTCAATGTCAGAGGCGTTTCCTAGGCATATGTGAATGGAACTGATTGCATTTGTAATTTTCTCTTCGCCCCCCTTTTTTTGTTGTTGTTGTTGGTTTTAGGTTGGTTTGGGTTTTTTTTTGGTGTGGCCCTGTGTGGTGGGCTGGTCTATAACCAACAGTGATATATAGATAAGCCTTTTTGGACTGTAACAGTAATATCATGGTTTTGACAATATGGTAAGCTGTTACTGTTACAGCTCTAGTCACCTGTGATGCCCATGACTTTTTCGCCACAGACTTCTTCTTCTGTGTTCGTGGGCTGCTACTCCCACATTCACTCGTATGCACGAGTGGGCTTTTACGTGTATGACTTTTTACCCCCGCCATGTAGGCAGCCATACTTTGTTTTCGGGGGGATGGGAGGGTGTATGCCGGTTATGTTCTTGTTTCCATAACCCACCATACGCTGACATGGATTACAGGATCTTTAGCATGTGTATTTGATCTTCTACATGCGTATTCACAGGAAGGGGGTTTAGGCACGAGCAGGTCTGTGCATGTGCTGACCTGGGAGATCGGAAAAATCTCCACCCTTTACCCACCAGGCGCCATGTCCGGGATTCAAAACTCTGAGACCCTCAGATTGAAAGTCCAATGTTTTAACCACCCACTCATTCATGCCACACTGATATCATATTGCAAGAGTTCAGCCAACGGGATTCGAACCCGAGACCCTCAGATTGAAAGTCCAGTGCTTTAACCACTCAGCTGTTGCACGCTGTCTTCCAAACAGACTTGTACCACGAGGACACCGAGGTGCTGAGGGAGAAGCTGAAGCTGAGGCCCCACGTGCGGGGCACCAGTCAGTACACTGGGTGGGTCTCTGAACTGTTCAAGACCATTGCCATGCTGGACGACGCTGAAGCTCGGCGCTTTATGGACTCTGCTCGGTGCATGCTGAAGGTATTCTTCTTCTTCTTTGTTCATGGGCTGCAACTCCCATGTTCACTTGTATGTACATGAGTAGGCTTCTATGTGCATGACCACTTTTACCCTGCCATGCAGGCAGCACACTCCATTTTTGGGGGTATGCATGCTGGGTATGTTCTTGTTTCCATAACCCACCAAATGCTGATGTGGATTACAGGATCTTTAACGTGCGTATTTGATTTTCTGCTTGCGTATACACACGAAGGGGGTTGAGGCACAAGCAGGTCTGCACATAATTATGTTGACCTGGGAAATCAGAAAAAATCTCCACCCTTTACCCACCAGGCGCTGTTACCGAGATTCGAACCCTGGACCCTCAGATTGAGAGTCCAACGCTTTAACCACTCAGCTATTGTGCCTGTCTGCTGAAGGTTTTTCTTCCCCTTTCATAAAAAAAAAAAAAATCTTTTTAACGGACTTGTATATTAAGTAAGGAGACATGCAAGGGGATACTTTCGGACATTTCACTTTCATTTCTGTTTTTCTTCTCAGCTGGCAGTCCAGACTTGTGTGGATGGATCAAAAAGCTCATGGAAAAGAATGAAACAGACTTTGCAGTACATTATTTTATTTTGAAAAATATATATGTATGGAAAAACAAAACAAGAAATAGGTATTTTCCAGTGATTTTGACTATTACATCGCTTGGGCAGTGTGGTATTGATATTGTAGAATTTACAAAGGCTGCACAGCCATCCCCATTTGAAACACAAAATGAAGGAAATCCAAGCAAAAGCTAAACATGAAACAAGGAAACAAAATACATTTGCCAACACATGCAAACACAGAGATGAATGCACGCAAGTTTGCCCATACATAAACACACACACACACACATACACACACTCTGTGTGTGTGTGTGTGTGTGTGTGTGTGTGTGTGTGTCTTTCTCTCTCTCTCTTTCTCTCTCTCTCTTTCTTTCTTTCTCTCTCTCTCTCTCTCTCACACACACACACACATGCTCACACACAATCATGTTTAAAATCACTTTAGTGAACTGACGTTAAATTAATGACCAACAGACGAACAAAAACCCTACCACAGCAGAATATGAAAATTTTAGTGTATTTGTCTTTCTTCTCCAGACCAGTGTCCTTTTTTTTCTTTTTTCCAGTTGTACATTTTTCTGAACTTTTCTCTTTCAGTTTTACACTTGCCTTAATGTTGCAGTTTTACAATGATTCATTGGTCCTCAATGATGAGTGCGAGACGCAAGAGGCGTTGACGTTTCTTCATCGTCAGTTGAACGAGCGGTACGATCCTTTGGGAAAACGTGTCACAGAGATGGATCGCTTCCTCAAGGAACTCTTTGACAGTATGTCTCTTGTGGATATTTTTAGAGTTTCAGTATGAAGGAGGTGTCAAAACGTGGGGACTGATCCATACGTGCTACACCACTTATGCTTTGGGGGAAAAAAGGAGCAGATGCTTGTGTTTTGCGTAAATCCAACACATTGTTCCGGTTTTTAGAAATCCTTTTTTTTTTTTTTTTATATCTATTCATTTATTATCCATGAAGGGTATTGGTAATTATTAATGAAAAGATTTTGTAGTTGTTTTTTTGTTTTTTTTTTAACTTGGTTTTAAAGATTTTATCTGATGTCAGTAACAGCATTTTACGATAGAAAAGAGAAGATGAAGAGAAGACTTACTTTAAGTTGAGATGAAAAAAAAAATCTCTTGCAGGGTGTGTTGTAGTCATTCTCACCAGCTGTCAGCCATCAGCTCTGTTTCTCAGTCTTTTCAGCCTTTGGTGTTTGTATCCATGCTTGTTTATCTCTGTGTGTGTCTGTGTGTGTGTCTGTGCATGCTTGTATGAGAGAGTCATTCTCTCTGTATACTTATTCACTTACTCCTGTTTTTGCTTACTTTATGTTATGGATGAAGTGATTGATTGACATGTTTCCACTTTCTTTTTTCATGCATTTGTTGTTGGGTTTTTTTTGTTTGTTTTTTTCAGGGAAATCTTTTTTTTTTCATCAGGGATGATTGGTCTGTACTGAATACATTCTTATTTTGTTGTGTCTGCAGTGTTTCATGTATTTGGCTGTGTTTGTTTTCATCTGTTAATGATTGTGTGCTGATGGTGTTCCACTTCCTTGTCATGAATCATCTGGCTTGGTTGCAGAGAATTTACCCTACCTGCAAGTGCTGAGCAGTCAACAGTTGGACACCAATCCGAAGCTCATCACTCTGGAGAAGCTCATCACTAAGGTACTCTTCATCGTGCTCAGTGTGCTGTCTTTCCTCCGCTAAGTGTGGTTGGGATTAAACATCTATCTCTCTGAAGGATGATGGGGGTGGTCGTCCAGTGGTTTTAGCTCTGGATTCTCGCCCGAGTGTCCTGAGATCAATCTATGGTTTTGGCACACCTAGAAGGAAATGATGGAGGTGTTTTTTTCCTATCTCCAAAGTTAACTTACTTGAATAAAGTTACACTTACAAATGCCTGAACCCCCTTCATGCGTATAACCATGCATAACATCTAATACACTTGTGAAAGGTCTTGTAATTTTTTTTAGCGTTTGGTGAATTAATGGAAACATGAAATACCCAGGATGCATCTGTTGAGTTGAGTGTTGTCTACAGATGACTGGGTGGAAGTGGAATGAGTGTTGATGAGTGACTGCCAGTGCTTGGTGTACATAAAGAATAGAACAGAGTCCAACACATGCAGTAAAAAAAACACAGGTAAGTATATGTGAGTATGTAGCAGAGGCAGCACAGCTTTTCAGGTTCTTACGAAAATAATGTCATCGGAAAGAAATGTTATTCATTTGCCTTAACCAGCTTTATCATGCATGTTTCTGTGCATGTAAATATACATGTATTTGTGGTGTGTGTGTTTGTGTCTGAACGTGCACATTTTTGACTCACTTGTGTAAACAAAGTGAGTCTATGTTTTAACCCGGTGTTCGGTTGTCTGTGTGTGTGTGTGTGTCCGTGTGTCTGTGTGTCCGTGGTAAACTTTAACATTGACATTTTCTCTGCAAATACTTTGTCAGTTGACACCAAATTTGGCATAAAAATAGGAAAAAATCAGTTCTTTCCAGTCATCTTCTTTAAAATAATATTGCACCTCTGGGATGGGCACAAAAAAAAATAAAAAAAGAAGCCTTATTTTATGCAAACTGCATTTACTGTTATATTTATATTTTTTGTATTCTCTTAACTTGGCACTTTGACCTTATTCTGACACAACAACAAGAGGAGTCATTATTATCATTTTTTTTGTTCAAACAGGAACTTCTTTTGCAAAGCATGGAAATTTTATTTATTTTGCAAACGTTTTGGTGCAGATAGTAAAAAAGGGAAATTATTCTGTAATTAATGCTAGGGGACTTAATTTATCACAAGTGAGTCTTGAAGGCCTTGCCTCTCTTGTATTGTATTGTTTTCTTCTTCTTTTTCTGCGTTCGTGGGCTGCAAACTCCCACATTCACTTGTGTGTACACGAGTGGGCTTCTCTGTGTATGACCGTTTTTACCCCGCCATGTAGGCAGGCATACTCAGTTTTTGGGGGTGTGCATGCTGGGTATATTCTTGTTTCCATAACCTACCGAATGCTGACATGGATTACAGGATCTTTAACATGCATATTTGATCTTCTGCTTGCGTATGCACATGAAGGGGGTTCAGGCACTAGCAGGTCTGCACATATGTTGACCTGGAGATCATAAAAATCTCTACCCTTTACACACCAAGCGCCGTTACTGAGATTCGAACCTGGGAACCTCAGATTGAAAAGTCCAACGCTTTAACCAATCAGCTGTTGCGCCTGTCAGTATTGTTTTCAAAACAGCATGCAAACTTGTGTGTGTTTGTATGAACATGCACATTTTTTTTTTTACATCGTTTTCTAGACAGCATGCAAACTTGTATGTGTGTGTGTATGTGTGTTTGTGAACATGCAGTTTTTTGTTTTATATCATTATCAAAACAGCATGCATACTTAGCCGACTCTAGGCAAGCAGGCTTTGTGACCAGCCCTCTGTTCTCATGTCTCTGCAGGCTTTCAGAACGGAGCCGGAGTCGAGAGCCATAGTGTTTGTGAAGACACGTGACCTGGTGTCCGCCCTTCTGAAGTGGATGCTGAGGAGGCCAGAGCTGAAGGCTCTGAAGCCCGGCAAGATGGTCGGCGCTGGACCTTCCACAGACAAAGGGGGTGAGTGCAGGGAGAGTGTCACATGAGTGGCTGGATATTTTGCCTTGTGCGTGCAGTTTGTGATGCTTCTGTTGAGTGGGGCGTTTGTTATGCGCATGTAGTTGGTGACTGAGTTTTAGGGAGGTGAGAATGTGCATGTATGAACGTTTTTCGGTAGTGCGGGCCGGGTTCTGGTGGCGACAGGATGATATCTGAATCAGTTCTTTCCTTTTCCTCACTTTTCTACATTCCTGTTCCTATATTTCGTTTGCTCGGTTCTCTTTCTTATATATTTTCTCTCTTCTATGTTCGTAACCTGTCTTATGTTTTTGTCTCGTGTTGTTTACTGTATTGTTAAATAAAGTTTGGGTTTTCTTTTATTTATGCCTCCAAGTATTTGTTTTGTGTGAATCCCATGGTAGTGCTTGGCCATTGCTCCTTCTCACCCACTTTGGGTTTGTGACAGAGAGAGTGGATCAGGTGGACTTGCTTGCTGCCCATTATGCCCCTTGGCAAGTAGAGTATGAATGAGGAACTGCCTCTCTTCACGGAATGGTACTCCACATGTGCTTTAGGGTCTTTGAGTTCTCCTTTGACTGTTCTGCGTCATGTGTTCTTTGGCCTTCCTCTCTTCTTGTGCATAGTGAAGAGCTGTCTGGATGATGTGAAAGAATGAGGTGGAAAGGTGAGAGAAGTCTGAAGAGGTGTAGGTGGAGGGTGGGTAGCTGACACATTTGAGCACATGCAGTTACTTCTAAGCATGTATTTGTGTACTCAAACATGCACCTGAATGCATGTGCACATTTTCCATGTTTGCACTCAGAAATATACCGGCCTGAAACTTGTGACATCGATAAAGTTCTTATTCTGATTCTGATGAAAATATTTTGCAAACCACAGACTCATACTGTTACTGTTTAACTCTTTCACTGCCATAGGCGACTTTTGTTGACATTGAGGGGTCATGTTAAAAAGACCATTTTTCACATGGTACCAAAGCTTGACAGCTGCAGCCAGTTTTCCTACCACTAGAACAATGACTAACCTTTGCTCCCTGACCCAGTTTGAAGTGAACAAGTCCATTGTGTTGTTTTGACATGAACTGAAGCCCGTGACTGAGAGCATCATTTCGATAATGTTTGGCACTGGGGAGTGTTTTTCACACAGAAACTTGGCAGTGAAAGAGTTAAACTGGGCAAACATTCTTCTTGGCACAGCATATTTCTCTGTGTGAAATTCAGGCAGCATTCCCTGGGGAAAGCATGTCGCCACAGTGCAGCACCCACCTTTTTCTTTCCATCTGCAAATGTAATTGCTTTCCTATCAAATTGGATGCTTTCTACAGAATGTTGCCAAGGATAACCCTTTTGTTGCTGTGGGTTCTTTTACATGCGCTAAGGGCATGCTGCACACGGGACCTCTGTTTGTCATCTCTTCCAAATAACTAGCGTCCAGACCACAATTCAAGGTCTATCGGAGGGGAAGAAAAATCTGGTGAGTATGGGATTCGATCCCATGTGTTCAGATTCTCTCGCTTCCAAGGCGGACGTATTACCACCAGGCCACCAGTCCCACTTACATGCGTGGTGTGGGCAGGTATGACGAAGAACCAGCAGGTGGATGTGATGGAGTTCTTCAGGATTGGGGACCACAAGGTGATGATCGCCACCTCAGTGGCCGAGGAGGGGCTGGACATACGCAAGTGCAACCTGGTCATCCGCTACAACCATGTCACCAATGAAATCGCCATGGTGCAAGCGCGAGGTAAGGCTGGCATCTTGGATGGAACTGTTGTATCAGACTTTTTTTTGTTGTTGTTGTTGTCACAACAGATTTCTTTGTGTGAAATTGGGGCTTCTGTCCCACCCTGGGGGAGAGTATGTTGCCATGGTTTTACACCATCGTTTTTGTGTATTTCTCTCTTCTTTTTTTTTAAATTGATAATTGTCCAGGTTAGGTAAACAGGGTGGTGATGATTGTTCACGTCAGGTAAAAAAACAGGGCAGTGATAATTATTCTGATGGTTAAATAATGGGTCTAGCATGATTGCCTGGGTCAGGTAAACAGGTCAGTGATGATTGTCCAGGTCAGGTAAACAGGTCAGTGATGGTTGTCCAGGTCGGATAAACAGGTCAATGATGATTGTCCAGGTCATGTAAACAGGTCAATGATGATTGTCCAGGTCAGGTAAACAGGTCAGTGATGATTGTCCAGGTCAGGTAAACAGGTCAGTGATGATTGTCCAGATCAGGTAAACAGGTCAGTGATGATTGTCCAGGTCAGGTAAACAGGTCAGTGATGATTGTCCAGATCAGGTAAACAGGTCAATGATGATTGTCCAGGTCAGGTAAACAGGTCAGTGATGATTGTCCAGGTCAGGTAAACAGGTCAATGATGATTGTCCAGGTCGGGTAAACAGGTCAATGATGATTGTCCAGGTCAGGTAAACAGGTCAATGATGATTGTCCAGGGCAGGTAAACAGGTCAGTGATGATTGTTCAGGTCGGGTAAACAGGTCAGTGATGATTGTCCAGGTCAGGTAAACAGGTCAGTGATGGTTGTCCAGGTCGGGTAAACAGGTCAATGATGATTGTCCAGGTCAGGTAAACAGGTCAGTGATGGTTGTCCAGGTCAGGTAAACAGGTCAGTGATGATTGTCCAGGTCGGGTAAACAGGTCAGTGATGATTGTCCAGGTCAGGTAAACAGGTCAATGATGGTTGTCCAGGTCAGGTAAACAGGTCAATGATGATTGTCCAGGTCAGGTAAACAGGTCAGTGATGGTTGTCCAGGTCAGGTAAACAGGTCAGTGATGATTGTCCAGGTCGGGTAAACAGGTCAGTGATGATTGTCCAGGTCAGGTAAACAGGTCAATGATGGTTGTCCAGGTCAGGTAAACAGGTCCGTGATGATTGTCCAGGTCAGGTAAACAGGTCAGTGATGGTTGTCCAGGTCGGGTAAACAGGTCAATGATGATTGTCCAGGGCGGGCGCGTGCGACGAACAGTCAGTTCATGACGCTGGCCAGCCATGACAAGGGGGTGCAGGTGAAGGAGGAGGTCAACTTCATCCGGGAAATGATGATGCACGAGGCCATCAAGGAGCTGCAGTCGGAAATTGCAACAAAGTGAGACTGCTGCCATGCTCTGCCCCTAGGGCCTGTTGTTCTTGTCTGTTTTCTGCACTGTCAGACACTGTGCCAGTTAGCTTCTGTTGGGCATTTTGTGATGCACAGTGATGTATATTTATACATAAATACATACATGCACACACACTCACTCACACACACACACATGCACGCACGCATGTATGCATGCACGCACGCAAAACCAAATAAATCCATCAGCCTGAACATTCAGTTTGAGATGATGTGTTGAGTAAAAGAGAGACGCATAACTGCACGCCAGTCAGCAAAGAGAAATCTTCTCAGCATTCACCACAAACACCAAGGAATGGGCAGACAAATAGCAATTTTATTGTTCTTTCCACACGAACATCTGCCAACCATATGCAGTGCAATGGTTGCTAGTTTAAAGGACTGACATGTGATATTAATAATAATAGTATTAATAATGTGATTTATATAGCGCCTGTCCATGTAAAACATGCTCAGTTGTGCTGTACAATGTAAATATGGAAGTTTAAAACATGCATGTAAACACTGAAATGAAAAAAAAGAAGAAAAACTCGCAATGTTACATGCATAGCCCTCTACAGTCAGCCAACCAAACACTCGAGCACAAAATTCATACACACACACACACACACACACACACACACATCATCACACTCTTCATACATATCACATGACAAAAGCCTAATGATAATGAACCATCATATCCAGCCTTCGCAAGTTTCGCATGGAGCTGGACCAGATCCAGAAAGAGGAGAAAAGCAAGCGTGACGCAGAGCTGGCCGCCCGCCATGGGAAACAGCTCCGCCAAGGGGAGGTGATCTTCCGCTGCCGAAACTGTGACGCCTACGCCTTTGTCTCCTCCGACGTGAGAATGATTGAGAGCATGCACCGTGTCGTCACGGACCTGGAATACCGGAACCGGAACACCGAGCACGTGTCTCCTCCCCAAGAGTTTGGTCAGTACAGTGTTTCCTGTGAAGTGGTTTTTTTTATATTTTGTTTTAGATGTTGATCACAGTGGTGCTGGTGTTCAGTTACGATGATATATTGTACTTATATGGTGAAATCTCCCCATAGATGGGCTCTAAGCACCTCTCATGAAACAGTACATTTATGTTTGTGCATTATACAACACAAGAAGACATAGAATTGGACAACAAGATCAGTATCCACCAATACAGTACTACAAATTGCAGATATATGAATAATCACAGGAAAAAGGCACACAACACACACACACACACACACACAAGCACACACATACACACAAGCACACACGCTCAAGCACCAACCCACAAGCACACACACACACATACACACACATACACACAAGCACTCACACTCAACCACCAACCCACAAGCACACACACATACACACAAGCACACACGCTCAACCACCAACCCACAAGCACACACACCACAGGAATACTACAGTGGAGGGGGGACAAGCATTTGGTTAGTGCAGTAGGTTTCCTATAAAAAATGATTGTTTGGTTGTTGATGACAGTGGTGCTGGTGTTCAGTTATGTAATGAGCCATCTTTCTTCCTCAAGAATTTGGTCAGTACCATAGGATTCTATGAAGAGTGATTGTTAAGGTGTTGATAACAGTGGTGGTGTTGATGACAGTGGTGGTGTTGTTCAGTTACGTATCGAGCAAGTCTTTTCTCCTCAAGAATTTGATCACTACAGTAGGTTCCCTATGAAGAGTGATTGTTTCAGATGTTGATCACAGTGGTGGTGGTGTTCAGACGCCTGTCCAGCAGCATAACCTAACACGCTACTCAGGCCTTGAGCGCATGCATATAAATATATTTCTATTTATATACCTATCAGAGTGGATTTCTTCTAGAGGATTTTGCCAGAGGACAACACTTATGTTGTCAGAAGTTCTTTTTCATTGCTGCACATGGGACCTCAGTTTATCACCTCATCTGAATTTATTGATTGATATGGATACTTATATAGTGCCTATCCTCGGTCAGAGACCAAGCTCTAAGCACTTTACAAATACGGGTTCATTTGGACAATAGGCTGCCTACCTGGGTAGAGCCGACTAATGGCTGCCACTGGGCGCTCATCATTCGTTTCCTGTGTCATTCAATCAGATTTCAGGCGCGCACTTAGACATGAATGACTAGATGCACGGTTTGATTTTCAAGCCAAACTTGGGAGAAACTTGGGAATCAAACCCAAACTGGAATGGCAGGTAAGTGTTTTACCCATTCTGCTACCTACCTCTTCAAACAACAACAACACGATTACACCTGTTGCAGGAATGTCTTCAGCATTATGCCACCTACCTCTTCAAACAACAACAACAACAACATGATTACACCTGTTGCAGGAATGTCTTCAGCATTATGCCACCTCCCTTTTCAAACAACAGCAACAACATGATTACACCTGTTGCAGGAATGTCTTCAGCATTGTGCCGCCTACCTCTTCAAACAACAACAACATGATTACACCTGTTGCAGGAATGTCTTCAGCATTATGCCACCTGCCTCTTCAAACAAACAACAACAACAACAACATGATTACACCTGTTGCAGGGCAAATCCAGGTGAGAGGCCGAGTGTGCTGCAGGCAGTGTGGAGAGGACTGGGGCCCTGTGCTGCTGTTCCAGAAGGCCAAGTTCCCGGGCATCCGTCTGGAGGGCTTCCGGCTCATAGACGACCGCGGCCGCAAGGACATCCCCAAGAGGTGGAAGCAGACCAACTTCTTTGTGAGCAACCTGGAGCCAGAGGAGCTGACACGGTACAGACAGGATGCCATTGCTGTGGACTACGTGGACATAGGGGATTAGTTGTCAGATGTCTATGCCTGTTGTGGACTACGTGGACATAGGGGATTAGTTGTCAGATGTCTGTGCCTGTTGTGGACTACGTAGAGATAGGGAATTAGTTGTCAGATGTCTATGCCTGTTGTGGACTACGTGGAGATAGGGGATTAGTTGTCAAATGTGGGTGCTGGTGCATTCCTTATTCATGCATCGGTGAAGAGAGAGGTGGAGTGTCAAGCACTGTGGGAATTTAGGGCCCGTTTTGAAGCTAGGTAGAATGAAAGTTATGCCGTTGCTATGCTGTACAGCACAACTGAGAATGCTTTACATGTAAAGGCGCTTTATAAATTGAATTACTATTGTTATTACGATTATTGTTATGAAAGAAGGGGAGTTAGGGAAGGGGGGGTAAGCTGTTTTTGGAGTGCAGGATTTATTTTGAAGCTATGTAGATTGAAAGTTGCACAGTTTATGAAATGATTGGGAGTTGGTGGTGGGTGTGGAGGGATGTTGGCTGCTTTGGAGTTTAGGATCCATTTTGAAGCTATGCAGAATGAAAGTTACTGGCCCCAAACAAACAGAAGTATCAGTTCTTTGTTTCTGTTCTTTCTGCATGTCAGATGACATACTGGCCAGTCATTAAGTTTGAAAATGTTGCACTTTATGAAAAGAAAATTGCTTTTGAAATTACGCAGTTTATGAAAGATGGAGATTGGACAAAGCTTCAGGCTGTCTTGGAGTTCAGGGTACATTCTGTTGTTATGTTGAATGAAAGTCATGCTGTTTAATAACTTAAAAATTGCATCTATCATGATACCTTTTTTTTTTCATTGAAAGTTACGTGTTTAATTAAATTAAGATTGCGTTGGTTATCAGGAGCCATGCAGTTGTACAGTTTATGAAAATAAAAACCATATAGATTATGATGCAATTTTTAAAATTGAAAGTTCATGAAATAAAAATGACATTGAAAGTTATTGATTTATGAAATGAAAATTGCATTAAAAAAAAAAAAGAAAGACAAAGGTTTTCCAAAATATTTTTCAGACTTTAAAAGAAAAATTCATGTTTGAATATTGATATATTGATAACGTTTTGTATGAGATTATTAAAAGAGAATGTGACAACTGTGTATCGGATCATATTGCTTGTAAATTCGTTTTTAATAATTGTATGATATTTTGTGCCTACTTTCTAATTGCAATCATTGCATGTGCATGAATTTACAGTACATAAGATTTATGTCAACCAAGAATTTTATGAATTTATATTGAATGACTATGATTCTCTTACATTGTTTCTCATTGTTTACCAATGAATCTTTACAACTCATTTCAGTATAGACCAT
>JAAQRG010290141.1:10000-14186 GCA_011634625.1 Babylonia areolata | reverse complement strand
TGTTTCGGTATGTAGGTGGGTGGGTGGGGTGGTAGGTGTAGTGACTTTGACATGGCGTTGTACGCTCAAGACGTACAGGTGAATCGTGTCACTCGAAGCGGTGCCAGGTGAGAAGAGCTTTCGGAATGCCCCACCTGTAGTTGAAGGCAGCGATTCATTCACATGGCAGGATGCAAACACACGCCTCTGAGAATATATTAACGGGTCTGAACACAGGTCTCATGAGTGGTCATTTCCTGCAACAACATATATTTTTCATGCACGGACCACTTATAACTTTGGAAACTAGTCACAACATCTGGGATGATATAATATGGGTGGTCATTTCCTGCAACAACATATATTTTTCATCGACATTAAATCTACACAACCCGAAGTTTTGCACGGACCACTTATAACTTTGGAAACTAGTCACAACATCTGGGATGATATAATATCTGAAACGAACAAGTGACCAAAGTGATTTACTGCTGGGAAGGCTGTGTATACATATGTTCGTTGTTTTTGAAGTTGTTTGTTTTCTGGCACTTAGTTTTCATTGAAAATGGTGGAGAAGTGTGTCATTATTTGGCTTGATGTCTTTGGGTGAAAAATGTTGATTAACTGCGTGCTGATGTGTTTTTCTATCGTTTCTATCGTTTCTTTCTCTTATTTTTTTCCATTTTTTTTTATATATTGCTGCGTCTGTCACCTATGTTTGTACCGTTATATTAATGTGTGTCAAGGTATATTACCTATGTTTGTACCGTTGTGTTACTGTGTGTTTAGGTATGTTACTGATGTTTGTACCGTTATATTACTGTGTTTAGGTATGTCATTGATGTTTGTACCGTTATATTACTGTGTGTTAAACTATGTCACCTATCTCTGTACCGCTATATTACTGTGTGTTAAGGTATGTCACCTATCTTTGTACCGTTATATTACTGTGTGTTAAGGTATATCACCGGTCTTTGTACCGTTATATTACTGTGTGTTTAGGTATGTCACCTATCTTTGTACCGTTATATTACTGTGTTAAGATATGCCACTTATCTTTGTACCGTTATATTACTGTGTGTTAAGCCGGTATATCACCTGTCTTTGTACCGTTATATTACTGTGTTAAGGTATGCCACATATCTTTGTACCGTTATATTACTGTGTGTTAAGCCGGTATATCACCTGTCTTTGTACCGTTATATTACTGTGTGTTTAGGTATGTCACCTATCTTTGTACCGTTATATTACTGTTGTTACCGTTTTATTGTTGCTTTTTTGTTTTGTTTTTGTTTTTTGATCTGTCACCAATCTTTTTACAGTTATATCGGATCTTTTGCTAGTCATTTACGTGAGTTATTTTACAGTTTGGGTCCTTAGCCTACTGTTCTACTGTAATCTTAGTGCTGCCGTTTCACATGACACATAATCAGCGTTGTTACTGTCTGTGTCATTCATTTATCACAAACTGTGACTGTGCGTTAGGAAACCGGAAGTCAGTGAACAGTACAGTCCCTTTTCCTTTTGGGACGTGGCGATCGCAACATGGCGATTACGTCAGCTGAAACTGAAAGTCCGTTTGACTCGATGAGTGGTAATGCTATGTTTCGGTCTCTCAGCTATCGTTCTAGCCTTATGTTACTGTTTTAATCTGTCATCGTAGTGATTAACTTTAGTCAACACTTAAAGTTCTTCGCTACACCTGTAATGCCAGTGTTTAGCAGAGTAATTATACACTGTATATGCCAGTCATATATTTCACCAAATCTGGTAACGTCTCTTGTCTCATCGCTTGCACACACACACACACACACACACACACACAGTCACACACACACACACACACACACACAGAGTCACACACACACACACACACACACACACACACACACACACACACACACACACACACACAGGTGCCCATGCTTTACCGCATATGCATAATCACACACACGCGTGCGCGCTCGCACACACACACACACACACACACACACACACACACACACACACACACATGCGCGAGCGTGAGCATACACAAACATGCTTTTTTTCTTTCTTTTCTTTTTTTTCTCGATAAAAGAGAGAGAGAAAAATCCGTACAAATTATTGGTTGCAGGTTAATCTGCCCAGACACGCGTCCCTAAGAAGATTAGCGGAACCTTTGAAGTCTGAAGCTAATCCCATACCCACAAAGGATCAACGTAATCCACACACCGATTTCTGTACAGGAGGGAGAGGGAGGGAGGGAGGGAGGAGGGAGGGAGGGAGGGGCGGGGATGTTGGCAGAGAATGGTGGGGGAAGGTAGCAGGATGGTTTATGAAGACGCTTATCTGCCGATACATACCGGTAGCCGTGAGGGTCTGGGTTCGAATCCCCGGTCTTTCCCTTTCTCCTAAGTTTGACTGGAAAAATCAAATTGAGCGTCTAGTCATTCGGATGAGACGACAAAGTGGTCAAGTGTACAGCACGCATGTGAGCCATGGCGAAAGAAGTTCAGTTTCCTGAAAAAATCCTTTAGAATGAATGCACTCTGAAAGGTACACGAAAGTATTAAAAAAATAAAATAAAAATAAAAAGCATAAAAAGGACACTGTTGGGTTGTTCCGATGCGTTTCTGCTTTGTTCTTTTTTTTTCTTTCTTTTTTCGCCGTTTTTCTTGCATCTTTCCTTCGTTCATACTTATCTACGAAATACATATGCGTGTGCGCACACACTCACTCACGCACACACACACACACACACACACACACACACAGACACACACACACACACACACACATATTCACATATACACACACACGCACGCACGCACACGCGCGCGCGCGCGCGAGTGCACACACACACACACACACAGAGGGGTAAGGAGAGAGAGAGAGAAAGAAAGAGAGAGAGAGAGAACGAACGAACGGACGAACAAATGAAAGAAAGAAAGAACGAAAATAAAAAAGGATAAGAAACTAATAAACAAACAAATCGCACTTGGGGTGGATTTCTACCCCATGGACACGCAAAGCGACGTTAGCGGCAGCTAGCAAAACAAGGGATAGATCACCACAGCTAAACCCAAACGTCCACACCATATACCATTTATAAACCCTAGCAGTGCATTGGATCGCTCCGCTATTGACTCACCCATACCCCGACAACCTCTGCTGTTTTCAAAAAATCTGAACACCACCACCGTCACCGCCACCACCAAATCCCTACTACCCACACCCCACTTTTTTTTTCTCTCTCTCTCTCTTTCCTTCTCTGGCTTTCTGAAGAAAAAAAAGAGGACGAGGAAGAAGAAAAGAAGGGGTCTGCATGAGTATCAAACAGAAATCAGAACCCCTTTTATGTTTTCTCAACCAACATTGCTCCTCTCTCACGCCCCCCCCCCTCCCCTCTCCCCCAATCCCACCCCTTCTTTCCCTTCCCCTACCCCACCTCTCTCTCTCCCTCTCTCTCTAAGTCAACATTCAACAAGTTTCCCTCACGTTTCCCACGATCGAAGGTGCTGCTACCATTCGGTGAAATCCTCTTCTGGTCGGACCAAGGAATTTTTCTTCTTTTTTTTTTTTTCTTTTTTTTTTCTTTTTCCGCGTCAAGCACGCACGCACACACACACAAGAAAAAAGATCAGAATGGCGTGAGGATGGTAGCACTCCACAATGTTCGCTGTGCAAGGCAGACCTGAGCTGTTTATGGTATGGTAAAGTACTCGTCGCAAACGAAAACAAATTCCACGTCCATCGTAAAACCAGTTTCAGTGATCGAGTTGTGAGCATTTTAGATACGACGCTGTTTGTTTTGTTTTTTAAATAAACATTTGCGGGAAAAAAGAAGCTTGACATGAAAAAAAAAAAGTGATTCACGTGCGTAAGTGCATACTGATCATAGGAAACGTATATGGAATGTATTGCATTGTCAAGTTTTGTATTACTTTTTGTCAAAAACATTTCTGTGTGTGAAATTCGGGCTGTTCTTCTCGGGAAAGCGCATCACCATAGTACAAAAGACATTATTCTTTCTTCCTCTTGTTGTGTTTTTGTTTTTGTCTGCAAGTCAATTTCCTTTACTAGTACAGTGTATTTGTTTCTGATGAAACTTACCAGGGATACCAGTTTCGTTGCCGTGGGTTCTTTTTACGTACGCTAAGTGCATGCTGCACATGGGATCTCAGTTTAATGTCTCGCCCGAAAAACTAGCACCCTGACCACCACT
>JAAQRG010290141.1:0-7500 GCA_011634625.1 Babylonia areolata | reverse complement strand
CAAATAATTGCAATGTGTGGCAAACACCAATCAGAATTCGTTTCTGACAAGACAAAATCAACAGACAACCTTACAGACCAGGATGAATCTGGTGAACAGTCCAATGACTATCCAAAGACTTGAGGGAAAAGAAGAAGAAGACAGAAGACAGAAGTGGAAAATGTAAATGTAAGCCCCTGTCTGACTGACTGGCCACGCCCATTTCTGCCACGATAACAGTTTCCTAAAGGCCGGTCATGTCACAAACAACAATCAGCATTAGCTTCTGACAGCTGTGTGTAAGGCCCTCGTTGATTGGTCGATATGTAAACCTTTAGTTGACATAAATCGCTGATTGGTCGATATGTAAAACCTTACGTGATATAGAACGCTGATTGGTCGATATGTGAACCTCTTGTGATATAGATCGCTGATTGGTCGATATGTAAACCTCTTGTGATACAGATCGCTGATTGGTCGATATTTGAACCTCTTGTGATATAGAACGCTGATTGGTCGATATGTGAACCTCTTGTGATATAGAACGCTGATTGGTCGATATGTGAACCTCTTGTGATACAGATCGCTGATTGGTCACGTAAACCTCTTGTGATACAGATCGCTGATTGGTCGATATGTAAACCTCTTGTGATACAGATCGCTGATTGGTCGATATGTAAACCTCTTGTGATATAGATCGCTGATTGGTCGATATGTAAACCTCTCATGATACAGTAGACAGGGCTCCACACAACAACACCGTCAACGGAGCCGGCAAGACCACAGCCCCGAACAGAGCCCCATAGGTCCACCATCTCAACAAGAGATTTACCGAGGTGGTGGTGACTTTGGATTTCCATACATATCTGTTGGAGTTATAAAGTATTCTGTGTTCTGTATTCTGTGTTCATCACCCTGACCCAAGCTGAATCTTCAACTGAAACCATGTTGCGAAACCCTCGTCTGTGGGGGAAAAAAAAGAGAAAAAAAAGTAAGTGTTCATACCCTGTATTTGTTTATCAATGTTTTATGTAGTGGTTTATGCACACTCACTTCTAACTTTTATCACCGTTTTGTGTTGCTGTTATCTTTCTTTTAACCTTAACCTACACATGTACGCACATACATACTTTTTGTGCTTCTTGTATTTATTTATTTAACATTCCATATTCACACCCTTTCAGAATATCCATGTGCTTGATTTTCAATTTCTGTTCCACCCTGTCAATAGCATCATAGAAACTGATCGAGTTGTGTTTATGCTTTTCCGAGAGGGGAGGTATCAAAAAGATACACCGGTTTTATTTTGCGTGCATGCACACACACGCACGCACGCACACACACACACACACACACACACACACACATGCACGCATGCAAGCACTCACATTCGCAAACACAGACAGACAGACACACACACACACACACACACACACACACACACACACACATGCAGAAAATTCAAGATTTAACAGGCACACACACACACACACACACACACACACACACACACACACACACATGCAGAAAATTCAAGATTTAATCATCTTTTCACCATGTGTGGAATATGGGGAAATTACAAACAAATAAAACAAAAGAACACAAACAGCCATGAAGAAAGCAACAACAAACAAACGAACAAACAAACAAACAACACATTACAACAATCACACACACAAAAGCCATTGAGGTAGACTTGGCATGGTAGCCTTTTCCCCAAACCATCACCGGTTTGTGAGAGCTCTCGCTGTGAGGAGGTGGAGGGTGGAGGTGGGACGAAGGGCACGGGGGCGTGGGGGGTGTAGGGGCAAGGGAGAGGTGGGGGGGGGGGGTACAGGGGCGAGCTTTGTGCCCAGGAATGCCCTTATCGCAGGCCTGTTGACACATCCAGTCGGCCCCGAAGCGTGAGCGGAGCGAGGGGCGGAGTTTTCCCACACTACGCCGACCTGTCATCTAATCCCGCTGGCACGTGCGCCTATTTATCTGCCTTCCGCTCCGGGGGCATGATTGACGCATCAGCGCTCGCGCGCCACGAGCTGCAGCTGGCCTCTAGCCAATCAGCGCGGGCCTCGCGCAAAGCCGGTGCGTGGTCCTGCGCAGCGATTGGTGGGCAGTGTCGGCACGAGAGCGTGGGAAAGTGAGAGAAACTGGCTTCACACAGGTCTCCCGTCTGCTGGCATGCGTCAAGGCGTATAAATAGGTTATGTTGACACTAGCGACTCACACAGCTCGATTCTGAGCGCAACAAGTGGTGAGGAGGGATCTCTCGCTCCATTCCTTCACTTCGCTCCATTCCTACACACTGTCTTCATTCCTACACTTGGTTCCAGAGTAGACAGCCACCTGTGGATTCTGGTTTTGGTTGTTTGCAGCTGCTACTAACCAGTGTCTTGTGGATACCCGTCGTCAGTTGTTTAGTTGATCAATACTTCGATCTCTTTTGTCTCCAATGGCTGAAACGATGGTTGCATCTTCAGTGAAAAATGACCACACTAGTAGAAAGGTATGTTGGAGTGTGTTTGTGAAATGAATATCGATCTGTTTATATTTTGGTGTTAGTAAGGTTATGTATAGGCTGTTTGTAAACTTTGAGAAGTTTGGTTTAGTATGTTAATCTTTTAAGCTTTTTAATTTGAATGTGTGTATCATTTAAAAAACTTTTTTTTATTCGAAATTAGTTTGTTTATTTGGGGTTTTGGGTCGATGTTTCGTTGGTGTTATTCAGTTCTTTTGATCTATCCTGTTCTTGCGAATGGTAGTGTTTTGCTTATCTTTTGCACTGATCGGTATACACATACATGTGTGGGTGGGTGTGGAAGTAAAATTACTTTCGCGATCACTATTGATGGGCGAGATAGATGAATGTTGAATTGCTTGTAAGTGGTATTACTCTAGTCAAAGATAAATAAGTAATTTTGGTCACAATGGCATGAACAGAGTTGAACAACGTTTTGGAGTAATAAAAAAAAAAGAAAAGTAAGAAAAGTGATGTCACAGTGGGATTAACTGTGCGATGTGTTAGGGGTGTGGTTTGCACAATGGAACGAACATTGTAACGTCGTTTTCGGAGTCGAACATTTTTGTTATCTTATTTATGTCTCAGTATTGTTCACAGTGGTATGAACAGTGTGATGATGTGTCTGTTGGTTTGTGGTTTGCAGAACAAGAAGCCTTTGATGGAGAAGCGCAGACGGGCACGCATCAACACCTGTCTGTCTCAGCTCAAGTCTCTCGTCCTTCAGGCCATCAAAAAAGATGTAAGTTTGGGTTTTGGCCTTTTTCCTTTCGACTGTCACTGTGATGGTGTGTGTGTGTGTGTGTGTGTGTGTGTGTGTGTGTGTGTGTGTTTGTTTCAGATTATCTTTTGAACACGCACACACACAAACACACACTCGCACATGCACACTAGTTAGTCACACACGTACAATATCAAGCATAATAGTCATATACACGCACACATATACACTTCTACACACACACACACACACACACACACACACACACACACATTGTCAAGCATAGTTATCTCACACACACACACACACACACACACACACACACTTGTCAAGCATAGTTATCTCACACACACACAAATACACTTCCAAACATACACACACACTTACACGCACACACATGCGCGCACACACACACACACACACACACACACACACACACATTTTAGCATAACATTGCACTGTGGAGAAACATTATGCCCCGCCCCCCCGCGGCCCCCGCCCCCCCTCCCCCGCCCTTCCTGTTACCAGAGAATCATTGTGCATCTGTGTCTGTCTCTCTGCCCTTTATTTTGTCCCTTAAATGCCGCCCCACCCCCACCCCCCTTCAAGCCCCTTCACCGCTGGGTGTGAGCTGTGCATACGATGAACTTTACCCCTATCAAACACTTAACCATCTCCCCTTCCTTCCATGTCTCCAGAGTTCCCAGTTCTCCAAGCTGGAGAAAGCCGACATCCTGGAGCTGACGGTGAAGCACCTGCGGGCACTGCAGCGTCAGCAGGCTGCCGGAGTCCTCAGCCAGGACTCCACGGTGGTGAACAAGTACCGTGCGGGCTTCAATGAGTGCGCCAAGGAGGTGGTCCGCTACATGGGCTCCGTCCGCGAGGTGAACGAGGACGTGAAGGAGAGGGTGGTGAGCCACCTGGCCAACTGTCTGCAGGTGGTGAACCACGTGAGTCCCATGGAGACCCTCCAGCAGCAGCAGCATCAGCAGATGAAGCCCCTGCATGTTCACATCCCTCCCCAACCGCAGCAGCCTGGAGTGACGTCAGTGGCTCCTTCCGTCATCATGCACACAGCGGCCGTCGCGCAGCCGTCGTTGCCCACAGGACTTGTCTACACCCCGTCCTCCTCCTCCGCCTCCTTCCACTCCTCCTCCTCCGCCTCCTCCTCCCCCCAGACCCCCTCCCCCGTTACCGCCACCCTGCCCTTGCAGTCGGCTGCCGCCATCACTACTGCTGCAGCCACGACTGTGGTGACCCCCACCACCTCCCCGATCCCCGGAGCTTTCAAGCTGGTGCCCAGCGGCGCGGGGGCCGTGGCGGTGTATGTGGGGGGCGTCCCCGATGTTGCCCCCCGCCCAGACACAGTCAGTGTGGACGCCGTGCCCCTCTACTCCGTCTCCCTCCCTCCCCACCCCCACCACGCTCACCACCACCACCACAACACCCCCCTCACCGCCTTCGTCACCACCCCGCCCCCCATGACATCGGTGGTGGAGTCTCCTCGCTACGAGAACGTGTCGCCCGTCAAGGGGGACTACTCCTCGGCGGCGCTGAGCGTTGCCTCCCTTCCCGTGGACTTGCGGCAGACCCCGAGGAGCAAGTCTGTGGACGAGTGCGGTCCCTTCCCGGCCGGAGGACACTGCAGCCCCGCCCTGGCGGACGACAAGCTGTGGAGGCCCTGGTGATCTCCCTTGGTCCTGCTGACGGGAGACATTAGTGACAGTGACTTGTGATAGTGTGCGAGTTGAACGAGTGGCTGATGCAGCATGTACCATGGGGGTCTTTGCTAGTGATGACAATGAGACTGACTTTGTTGGAACAATCTGCTGAAAAACTAACTGCTCATTGGTTACCACTTGCTGAATGACTGAAGAATGAGAGAGAGAGAGAGAGAGAGAGAGAGAAAACATGGATAATGTACACACACACACAATGTGTACAAGTGTTCAAACAGATCATAAACTGGTGATTGTACATAAGACTTGTATACATGGTGCGAATGATGCGAGATGATGGATATGTGAGTTATCTGACTGTATATAACTTGTGTGAGTGACTGTGTACATAGTTTTGAGTGATGTATGTGTGAGAGATACCTGTATGACTGATGTCTGTGCTCAATATGCCTCGTACTATTGAGAGTAAAGCTATCTTGATCGAAACCTAAACCATTCTGAAACAGAAGCGGAGCATTTTATCAGCGTGATTCGTAGTTATCTTCGCTGACAGTTCTTACCCAGGAATATAATCAGTCTCTCAAAGTACTGTTTACTGCTGGTTTTCTTTACAGAACATTGTCATGTGTTCTGGTGTGTATATAGGTTTTGGACATAGCAGCCTCAGACAAATAGATTCTTCTATGCAAAAGTGCGAAAGTTAAATATGATTGTGTGTGTGTGTGTGTGTGTGTGTGTGTGTGTGTGTGTGTGAAGAATATGATCAGTGTCAAACTATATTTGTTTAACAGAACAGTGGGATGCAATCAATCAACTCAGCTTCTTTACTGTAATGTCAACCAGCGGCTTCAACTACTTAACCACTGTATAAAGAAATGTTCTTAACATTCTATGCAACAGTACTCTTACAGCCATGTTTTTGTTATCTTAGTGGGGGAAAAAATGTGCGAAAAAATATTGGGCAGCTTCTTTAGTGTTGATTTTTAATTATTTTTATATACTCTTGTTGTTTTTTTTATCAAGGAGATTAATATTTTCTCTCTTTTTTTATGGTCATGTTTATTCATTTATATTTTTTTAAATGTATATACTAATTTGAGAATGCAAGATACCTGTATATACTTTTTTGGAGAGTGTAAGATGGCTTTATGAAGAAAATATACAAGGGATGAAATAAGTTAGGTACATGCAGTAAGTTTTCGTAGTAGGTATTCACTAATGTAAAGAGTTAAGTAACTGATCAATATTCACTATTGAAATGATGGCTGTTTCATATTTGTGATCAGATTTTTTTCACAGCATTATGTAGACGGCTAACCAGTGTGACAAAATAAGTAAAATAACTTGTTTCACAGAGTGCTCTACACATTCAATATGCTGTTGCTGTTTTCACACAGAAAGTGCCTATTAACTGTGTCTGTTCAGTCTTCCAGTTCATGTTGCGTTG
This sequence comes from Babylonia areolata, assembly GCA_011634625.1. NCBI lineage: Eukaryota > Metazoa > Mollusca > Gastropoda > Neogastropoda > Buccinidae > Babylonia > Babylonia areolata. Next base: position 1,159 of record JAAQRG010290141.1, on the reverse strand, counting down.
GCTTTCACTCACTGACAGAAAAGTATGAGAGAGAAAGGAGAAGAGAGAGGGAGAGAGAGAGGGGGGTGGGGGGTGGAGAGAGAGAGCATGAAAGACTCAAATCGTTCCATAGTGTTGACATGTTTTTTACTCAAGATGTTTTGTTATGGACATGTTACAATGGGGCCAAACTCGTTTTCATGTTTTTTGGGATTTTTTTTTTTTTTACTCATGTTGTCGATCATAATTCTTGTTGTTTTGACCATTCTCAATTGAAACTTCCATTTTTGAAAGGTGTATGTGTGTGTGTGTGTGTGTGTGTGTGAGAGAGAGAGAGAGAGAGAGAGAGAGAGAGAGAGAAGTCGCAAGCAGAATGTCATGAATTGTGCCTTGTTTTACTGACAAAGTTTTCAAACTGATTATGTGATGTATCAGAGAACAAATATATTAAGAGAGAGAGAGGGAGAGACCAAAAACCAAAAGAAAAAAAACCAAAAAAAAAAAAAAAAAAAAAAGCGGATTTATAAAGAATGTTGTGCCTTGTTTTATTGATACATAGTTTCATGCTGAACGATGTGATGCTGATTCGAAAATGAAAAATAAAACTTGATAACAAAATCTTAATACCTGTTTGTCTCTTTCATCTGTTGTGCGTGAGGGTTGACTATGTTGTGTGTTGTTAATTGATAAATATGGGTTCTGACTGAGGTGTGAGTGTGTTTGCATGTCTGTGTTGGCCTCTCTCTCTCTGTGCCTCTCTTTATTTTCTCTCAAAACAGACAATTTTTCTCTCTCTGCTCCCTTTATTTCTTTCGCCACTTGCTGTTGTCTCTCTCTGTGTCTGCCTGTCTCCCTCTGTGTCCGTCTCTCTGTGTCTGTATCCCTCTATGTCTGTTTATCTCTCTCTCTCTCTCTCTGTGCCTCTTTTGTCTCTCTCTGTGCTTCTCTTGTCACTCCTTTTCTCATCCCATTCTTACACACACTCTCTCTCTCTCTCTCTCTCTCACACACACACACACACACACACACACACACACACCAACAACAACAACAAACAAAAAAAACCCACAAAAAAACAACAACAAAAAAACCCACACACACAACACCACTAACACACATGTACACGGTAAATACGGTCGCTACACGAAGGTCGAAAACCAGAATGACCCACTGATTCCAT
>JAAQRG010290130.1:774-14229 GCA_011634625.1 Babylonia areolata | reverse complement strand
AAAATCTGTTGCACATGTGCAGACAGACAGACAGACAGACAGACAGACAGACAGACAGACACACACACACACACACACACACATACACATACACACACACACACACACACACACACACACACACACACACTGAGTTCAAATGAAACGTTTTTGACGATGTTTAGACGCCATAGCGGGAACGGATGAGAATGATTAGATACAATTAAATCATTAAAAAAAAACTTACGGATCTTCAGCTGACCGAAACCAGGTCAGACCGTACAGTATAATGGGGGAAATGTGAGAGTTGGCAGCAGTTCACCCAGCAATCTGCTTTGTCAAAGGTTGGTGTTGGTGTTGGTGTTGGTCTCTCTCTCTCTCTCTCTCTCTCTCTCTCTCTCTTATCAAGAAACATGTTCATCATGATTTCACTAAATCTTGAGTATTAGCACTTTAGAATGTATGTCACGCAGTTTGCTTAGACAATGAAAATATCTAAACGTATAAAAAACGAAACAAACAACAAACCCAAGTGTCTCTGTATCTCTCGTTTTCTCTCAAATCACATAGCTTACTGCAAACTTGCTATTTTGTTGTCCATAAAAAGGGAGGCACTCAGGTGGACTTAACTTTGTGTAATTAAGGCCGAATTAGTCAATTATGTGAAAGAAATCATAGTAGGACATGGCAATGTTGTGTGTGTGTTTGTGTGTGTGTGTGTGTGTGTGTGTGTGTGTGACAGGGTACTGACTTGCATTGGCGCAAGTTGATCACTTTGAGTCTTTTCTTTTTCTCTTCTTTTGTGTGCATTGTGGCTACTTTTCTTTGTTCACAGTCATTTTTTCTTTGTTTGTGTAATATTACATATTTGTGAACACGCATGACATTTCATATTCAGTAATTCCATCTTGATTCATTATTTTCAAGATTTCAGCTCAGGATCAGACCAGTTACAATGGCTGCTTCAAACGTGCTCGGTCTTGTGCTCTGGTCTGTGGTATTCGCTTCAGCTCTCGTGAGTACTTCATCGTTTTCGTTTAAACCTTTAAAAAAATATTTTTGATACTTTTCTTGTCACCACGTATGGGTTTCCGCTGGTAAGGTTCACCGTCCGAGTAATATAATCTATTTATTTATTTACCTATTTTATTGTTAAGTCATTCTCGTATTATTTAAAAAAAATCCATTTATTAATTTCCATCCATTAAATCGTTTGGTTCGTTCATCCGTCGCGTGTTTGCGTGGTTGGTCGGTCGATTTATTTAAATATCCGTTGATTGCTTGACTGATTGAGTCAGTCGTCGCTCCCTTCCTTTTCTGCATACATTTACACGGATATATAATATTGTGTACCCTTGTGAGGTTATTGGTACATGTTGATGTAAAGTGCGGGCAAGACCTGCACTGATTTTCATGATGATGATGATATGATAGTGGTGGTGGTTGGAAGTATCATTAGCACTAACTTTTATTATCTTGGTTATTTTTGTTTGTGATAATTTCATGTTTCGATTTTCACAGACACAGTCTTGGAGTATTTCCTCTGACCCGCCAGTGACACCCCGAGAGGGAACAATCCCAGACACATCTGAAGACATGGAGTCGTCTGGTGACGGTGAATACCTTGGCTCAGGATCTGGCCGTCTGTGGTCAATAGACTCAATTGCCAACGTGAGTGAACTCGTTTATAAACTAATTTTTGTGTGTGTCGATGTCTATGTCTCTGTTTATATCGCTGTATATATATCATCATATGCCATTGCTGTGATAAAGATCCGTTCAGATCTGGGTGAGAAATCTTACCAAGCAAGTACGTGTACAGTAACACACAATTCCTGTCTGGTGGGGGTTTAGATTAAAAAAAAGAAGAAGAATCAAACTCTGATAATAGTGGGTTTTTTTTTATTTTTTATTTTTACAAAGATAAGTTTAATAAGAACAACAACAAAACAACCCACTATGGATGGAACTGTAGAGAACATTTCATCCTTGAAAGAACCAGAAAGAAGTCAATGTCGTCTTCTGATTCTAATGCTACTTAGCGTTTCCTGTCACCTGGATCACATGTAGACATAATGGGCGGTATGGATATACCATTGAGTTTCACTTAAAAAAATCACTTATCAGTTTATTTGTTTGTTTGTTTGCTTGTTTATTCGTTCATGTATCTATCTTTTTTTGGGGTGGGGTGGGGGTCGGGGGGGGGGGGGGGGGGGGGGTTGCTTTTCCGTCATCTGCGCCGTTTCCAGTGGCGTTACTCCCACACCGCTTATTCCGAGTCCCCCCTATACACAGCCACACCTGGATTTGTCTGTCACAGTTCCAGAGTCTGCAGTCCACAAGGAACTATCCATTATCAGGTCGCCCTGAAGCCACACACTAGGGGTGACCCTACACATGCTGCTACGTCAGTTCGATGAATTCAGTTGTACCTGATCTGATTTAACGTACTTAGGACACCTCCTACTATGCCCATAACTGGCGACAATGATAGCTTATTCACGGAGCGCCCACCAAACCCTCCCCGCCCCCCCACCATCCTCCCTCCAGAGTGGAGACCACCACCGCATCCCCCCAACGACAGTCTCCCCCCCCCCCACCCCCATGAATTTGCCGACACCGATGACCCTGACAGGACTCACCCCAAGCACGGAAGTGGAGGGCAATCGAAACTGAGGACACCATGAAAGACCACAGACGTTGGGATATTTTAAAAACATTTTTTTGCTGTTATTGGTGATAAAGGAGGAGGATGGTGATGATGACAATGTTGCTGTGGAGATCATTTAGGTTTGCGACTGCGTGATAAGGTTTTACTCTACGCTTCCTTTCATAATGATATCCCGGCCTTAACCAGGCCCGAGAGATACAGACACTTGTAATGTTGGTCTGGAAATTTGAGCAAAACACCCAATGACGCATCCATAAATGGATGATACTCGACTGTGTGGTCCCAGCCTTCTCATTTTAGCCCAAAGCATACTTACCTCTGAGTAGTAGCCGGCCGCAGGTCGAAAAACCCACCACCGCTGGGGATCGAACCCGCATCCTTCAAGCTGTCAGACTGTAACACAAACCACTTCACCATGGCGGATGGTCATGTATTTGTCCATTTGCCTCTTTATTTATCTATGTAATTATCTAAAATTCCTTTTCAGTTGACATTGACCATACACCTACAGTTTTTATTCATACATCCATTCATCCAGTCAGTCAGTTTCCTATTAATTTATCTGTTTACTCACCTATTTAGTTATCTGAAATTCTTTTCAGTCGGCCATAAACTCGGAGACAGTGGGAAGTGTGATCAACAGCACCCTGTCAGCACTGGAGGAAACACCAGACATGGAGGTGGAGGAGCTGACGCAGGTCGTGTCCATCGTTGAAAGGGCAACTCAAATACCGTCCATTCCCCTGCAGGTCTGTGGCGCCTCACTCTTTTCTTTCTTTCTATCGTATCGTATCGTATCGTATCGTACTTTTCTTTCTTTCTATCGTATCATATCGTACTTTTCTTTCTTTCTGTCGTGTCGTGTCGTGTCGTGTCGTGTCGTATCGTATCGTATCGTATCGTATCGTATCGTATCGTATCATACTTTTCTTTCTTTCTATCGTATCGTATCGTATCGTATCGTATCGTACTTTTCTTTCTTTCTATCGTATCATATCGTACTTTTCTTTCTTTCTATCGTATCGTATCGTATCGTACTTTTCTTTCTTTCTATCGTATCATAACGTACTTTTCTTTCTTTCTATCGTGTCGTGTCGTGTCGTGTCGTGTCGTGTCGTGTCGCATCGCATCACATGGCCTTGTCTTGTTTTCCTTTTTGTCATGATTACAGATTCCTGTGAGTTATTGTATTGTATTGTATCGCATCGCATCGCATCACACCGCCTTGTCTTGTTTTATTTTTTGTCATTGTACGGATTCCTATGTAGGAAGTGAATTCAGACTGTTCTCCCGGGGAGACCGCGTCGTCACAATGCAGCACAGCAGCGTGTATATGTCTCTCTCTCTCTCTCTCTCTCTCTCTCCCTCTCTCTCTCTTGTGACCGCAATATATTTGTTTTACTATCGAAGTGATTTTTTTATATTTTATTTTATTTTTTTAATACAAAATTGTGCCATGGGCAACTCTTTTGTTGCCGTGGTTTTTTTTTTTTACGTGCGCTAAGTGCATGCTGCAAACTGGGCCTCTGTTTATCGTTTCATACGAATGACTTGCACCCCAGACCATCTCAAGGCCTGATGAAAGGGGGGAGTAAAAATCCCGATCCTTATATGGGGACTTGAAGCCGTGAGCTCTCGCTTTTTATTCGTGCGCATCACCACTGGACCACCATTCCACTCAGAACACCACTGGTGTCTGGATCAATTGCTGTGGGTATGGTGCACAGTGCGGAGATATCTGATGAGTCTCAGAACATCACTGGTGTCTGGATCAATTGCTGTGGGTATGGTGCACAGTGCGGAGATATCTGATGAGTCTCAGAACGCCACTGGTGTCTGGATCAATTGCTGTGGGTATGGTGCACAGTGCGGAGATATCTGATGAGTCTCAGAACGCCACTGGTGTCTGCATCAATTGCTGTGGGTATGGTGCACAGTGCGGAGATATCTGATGAGTCTCAGAACATCACTGGTGTCTGGATCAATTGCTGTGGCTATGGTGCACAGTGCGGAGATATCTGATGAGTCTCAGAACGCCACTGGTGTCTGCATCAATTGCTGTGGGTATGGTGCACAGTGCGGAGATATCTGATGAGTCTCAGAACATCACTGGTGTCTGGATCAATTGCTGTGGGTATGGTGCACAGTGCGGAGATATCTGATGAGTCCAGAAGCGATGGAACCGCAGTCATATCAAACATAACTCCCCTTCCCCAGAGATAATTCGACTGGTTTACATTTTCTGCTTTCGAAGGGTGCACTCCCCGAACCCCCACACCCCCCCTTTTTTTTGACTCCCAACTTTGTCAGGTCGATTTTAATCACACAGGATTTTTATCTGCACTTGTTTCCCTCCACTGTCAGGTTGTTGTCTATCCGTCTAACTTATGCATCCATTAATGCATCTATATATGTATCTGTCTACGTATATATGTATCTGTTTTTATATTTGTATATATGTACCTGTGTATCCACCCATCTGGCTATACCTTTCTTCTAATCCTCAGACAGCCAATGAAGTGCTGGAGATAGTGGACACACTGTCAAGGCTGGAGGTTACAGGACCGGACAAAACGAAAAGAGTGGGCCAGTTCTCCAACAGGTAAATGCGTGTGCATGTTTCTGTATGTGTGTGGCATTCTCACAGTAAAAAGACAACTTATATATGTAAAAACAACAACAACAACGACAACAACCGGTGGCACACACACACACACACACACACACACACAAACAAAAACAAAAACAAAAAACCGTCTACGAATCAACCCACCATGACGCATGGACGATCCCGCACTTCTCTTTTTTTTCTGTCCAACTATCAGACTGATCCGTTCTGTGGAAGAAGTGGGTCACAAGGTGAACCTCCGCAACACGTCTTCAGCACGCCTGCTCTCTGCCCACGTGGCCATGGAGGTCTGGGACATCTCTAAGGCGTCTGAGGAGGACGGTCTTCCGCTGGGCATACTTCTGAAAGTTCAGGAGGAGGAAGAGGAAGAGGAGGAGGGTGCGGGCAAAAGAAGGTTTGAGGAGGACTTGGTGACTGTTTTTGAGGACAAACAGGTGGAGCCCAAGCACACGGACGTGTCCGTTGCTTTGCCATCATCTTTCCTAAAAGGGATCATTCAGGGTAGGCACACACACACACACATACACACACACACACACACACATATATATAAAACTATATATCTGTATACATCTATATATATATATATCTATATATCTGTATCTCTCTCTCTCTCTCTCTGTGTGTGTGTGTGTGTGTGTGTGTGTGTGTGTGTGTGTGTGTGTGTGTGTGAAAACAGCGATAAAACAACGAGAAAGAGAAATAACACTCTCCATTTACAACTTAGGTCAATCTTATTTTTGATACCGATTCAGACAGCACACAGGTATACAAAAAGGTACACAAACCTGGAACAAACCCAGACACTTCCTTAAAAAAGGGAAGTTCCGGACTTATTCTTTTCCGATCATATGACATGAGCTCACAGCAGCAATTTACCTATGTGCCAGCTGAATCGATAGCTCAAGCAGCATTGACTTGAAGTTGTGTACCTTGTAAATGGACAGTTACTTCTCTTTATTTTGTTATATATTATCTATTATTAATGATAAGATATAATACATATGAATATTATGATATATGAATGATATACATTAACATATATACATACTATATACTCGCATACAAAACTATCATATTATGTATACCATATATATACATGATATATGTGTAGCCGAACCGAGTAGTTATTCAAGGGTACGGTACAAAAGAACTAACTAAATGACTGAATGAAAGGATAGACAAAAATTCCCACGCACAGGCCAGGAACATATAGAGGCCAGTCACAAATGGGTTTTTCTATTGTTTTATTTACAATAGTTTTTATAAGAGGAGAACTAAGAGGAAGACATGAAGGAGAAGAGATAATGAGAAGAAGAGATAAAAAAGAAGATATAAGAAGAGAAGACCTAAGAGAAGACTAAGAAAAAAAGACAGTGCAGCGATACGTAGCGAGGTGTCAGCCGTTGTGAGAACACACACGCCACACACTCACACTGCCCGCAACGCAGCAAGAGAGAGAGAGCAGCTCTGGTCAGATGACTGACCAGGTATGAAAATGACCACTCATCACTCACTGTGCCAATTTATGCAGGTTAAGTGAACTACAAAGACAGTCACGTGTGCTGCGAACAGTTTGACTCTAATCTGGCCAAATCTGACAACAACTGTGTTTCTTACAAGGTGTTCAGTGACAGATTTCTAAATGATTCCTGAACCGATTTACGTCGGATAAGTTGCAAAAGAAAGAGCTCAACACCTACTTTATAATGAGTATAAAATGAAGTGTTGGTTATTTAAGATGAATTTGTAATCTTAATTTAAGTCACCTGAACAGGGTCAGTTTTAACGAGCTCGTCGCTGAAAATTACAAACTGCGTTAAATCAGTTTAACGTAGGCAAACATAAATGGAATAGACTTAAAGATGGAATTGCGACGATTCTGCCAGTATATAATACTTGTAGTTTACTGATCCAACAAAAGAGAAATTAATCAACTATGGTGGACCCGAAACACAGATTCCAGCTCATCCAATAGCATACCGCGACCCTGGTCGAGGAGAACAAAATGATGTAAGCGGCTTGGCGTTCAAACTGGGAGTGATGTCACACAATCTGTGCGCGAGTTAGTTGGGAAAAACGTCGTCTGATGTAGCTCGTGTGTGAGCAGTATTGGAGCAAGCATAGAGCGCTTGGTCACATATGCATAAGTGTGTATGTATATAATTCAAAAAGTGATAATAAAGTCCTCACATTATGATGACAGATACTACTCCCACTAGTGTCATTTGCACATGCGTGACAGCCAGAGCGAGAGAGGGAGAGAGAGATATTGTGACGAGTTGTGTGTGTGTGTGTGTGTGTGTGTGTGTGTGTGTGAGGGTTTCACATGATAGAAATGCGCCATACTACTGCCTATGATCATATTATTTGCATATGCGTGGCAGTGTGAGACGGGTGGGGAGAGTGAGACAGACATACAGAGGAACAGACTAGCTGGGATGAGTGCTTTGTGTGTATGGGTTTCTCCAGAAAGAAATGCTACATATGAATGCCTATTACTACTATCGTTATCTTTATCAATTGTACATGCGTAATAGTGGGATAGTGAGAGAGGTGGACAGACTAGTTGGGACATGTGTGTGTGTGTGTGTGTGTGTGTGTGTGTGTGTGTGTGTATTGAGTTTCTCCCGAAAGTATTTCGTCATGTAAATGCTTGTTATCATCATTATTATTACTGTTGTGTCACCATCATTATCATCGTTAATGTTAACTTTCATACAGACAACCGTGACAAGGAAGTGAGGCTGTGGATGACAGTGTTTTCCGACACGTCTCTCTTCACACACCAAGAGGAGGAAGAGGAAGAACGGGACATAAAAACATCAGACCCGCATGCACCGACAGAGGGCAGGATCTCTCGGTCACGTGGGCGCCTGAACAGCAAGGTTATCAGCGTCAGCGTGTCCGCTGACGGTGAGCCCGTCTCGCGCTTCCCGCCCTCTGTCGTCACTTCCGTTTTTCGTCCAGTGGAGGTGAGGGGTAGGGTCAGGGTTGAGGGTGAGGGTAGACACGCGGTGGTTGTGATGAGAAGTGAGTGAAAATCCATCATTACATTGCAGTTGGCCAGACTGAGGAAGCAGGAAGCACTTGTGGTGTCAATGCATCGGCGCAGGAAGCAGATGTTACACTGAATTCTGAAGCCCGCATAGTCTCCATGGCACGTACGTGTCTGTCTGCATGTCAGACAGATAAACAGGGCAGACACGCACACACACAAATCGCGCGCGCGCGCGCACACACACACACACACACAGATGCACCTGCATGCCGTGCACATACACAAACTCACACACAGACGCCGGCACACACACACACACACACACACACACACAGAAACACACACACACACACACACACAGAAACAACAGAAACACACATACACATTACACGTCACTCCAAGTGAAAAGAGGAAGAAAACATGCGCGCGCGCACACACACATACACACGCGCGCGCGATTATGTTTGGAAAGATACAGTCAACATCGTAAACTTCTCCAGCATCACCAGTTTATGTGCGGAGACATTGAACAGAATTCCGTAAACTCTGCTTCACGAATGTTCATTCGCCTTTCTTTATTCCTTTGCGACCTATTGGTTGACGTCCCTGACCACTTACATGCCGAACCCTACTGTAATGAGATAAGTGCGGCGCGAATGTTAAGTGCAACGACTACTTTTTGTTCACTTTTAGATGATGCAACTGATTTTGCTGAACAAAGGTAATGCAAAACCATGAGGGAGACGTCCAAACAAAGAATGATGACTGATACCATAACGTGTGAGCTTTGTCGACTGTAGTGAGATGAAAGCCGTAGTGAGATGACAACCGTAGTGAGATGATAACTGACAGCCGTAGTGAGATGACAGCCGTAGTGAGATGATAACCGACAGCTGTAGTGAGATGACAGCCGTAGTGAGATGATAACTGACAACTGTAGTGAGATGATAGCCGTAGTGAGATGATAACTGACAGCTGTAGTGAGATGACAGCCGTAGTGAGATGATAACTGACAGCTGTAGTGAGATGACAGCCGTAGTGAAATGATAACTGACAGCTGTAGTGAGATGACAGCCGTAGTGACATGATAACTGACAGCTGTAGTGAGATGACAGCTGTAGTGAGATGATAACTGACAGCTGTAGTGAGATGTCAGCCGTAGTGAGATGATAACTGACAGCTGTAGTGAGATGACAGCCGTAGTGAAATGATGACATCTGTAGTGAGATGACAGCCGTAGTGAAATGATGACAGCTGTAGTGAGATGACAGCCGTAGTGAAATGATAACTGACAGCTGTAGTGATATGACAGCCGTAGTGAAATGATAACTGACAGCTGTAGTGAGATGACAGCCGTAGTGAGATGATAACTGACAGCTGTAGTGAGATGACAGCCGTAGTGAAATGATAACTGACAGCTGTAGTGAGATGACAGCCGTAGTGAGATGATAACTGACAGCTGTAGTGAGATGACAGCTGTAGTGAAATGATAACTGACAGCCGTAGTGAGATGATAACCGTCACTGACGAGCATGCTCGTCAACAGCAGTCAAGGGGTTAACGTCAGGGGTGTTCTTGGGTCATGGTTGGACGTGGTGAGTTCCTGGGTGCAGTCGGGGTGGGAGGTTAACGTCAGGGGTGTTCTTGGGTCATGGTTGGAAGTGGTGAGTACCTGGGTGCTGTCGGGGTGGGAGGTTAACATCAGGCTGTTCTTGGGTCATGGTTGGAAGTGGTGAGTACCTGGGTGCTGTCGGGGTGGGAGGTTAACATCAGGGTGTTCTTGGGTCATGGTTGGAGGTGGTGAGTACCTGGGTGCTGTCGGGGTGAGAGGTTAACGTCAGGGTGTTCTTGGGTCATGGTTGGAGGTGGTGAACCTGGGTGCTGTCGGGGTGAGAGGTTAACGTCAGGGTGTTCTTGGGTCATGGTTGGAGGTGGTGAGTACCTGGGTGCTGTCGGGGTGGGAGGTTAACGTCAGGGTGTTCTTGGGTCATGGTTGGAGGTGGTGAGTACCTGGGTGCTGTCGGGGTGGGAGGTTAACGTCAGGCTGTTCTTGGGTCATGGTTGGAGGTGGTGAGTACCTGGGTGCTGTCGGGGTGGGAGGTTCGTTTGGCGTTCCTAGGGGAGGGAGCCCCGGAGTTGTATGACGGACAGCCGTGTTTTCTAACAGGAAGTATCGGACGACCGAAGGGCCCAGCTGAGTCGCTGTGTGTTCTGGGACCTGCAGGCCCGGGAGGGACGAGGGGCGTGGTCCGAGGAGGGGTGTCACCACCAGACCACCCAGCATGGCCTGGACGTGTGTGTCTGTGACCACCTGACCAACTTCGCCGTTCTGCTGGTGAGCACTTGTCTCTTTCTCAATGATTCATGTATGTTGTTTTTGCTTTTTTACTCTCATGTAATTAGTGATGTATCTGTCGATTGTGAACCCCGATTGAAAGGGGCTGGGGCCTATTCAATAAACTAGTGTCAGTATCGGTGTCATTGTCATTGTCACTTTCAGTTTCACTTTCAAGAAGGCGTCAGAGCGTGTGGACTGATCCATATGCGCTAAACCACATCGGCTGTAAAAAAAGTTGCAGAAGATGCCTGACCTTCGCATAAACCCAACTCGCATACGAGGCTCTGAGGAAGCAGTCATCTCGTTTTAACGCGCATAAGAATCAGCAGACTAGAGAAGAAAAGCGGATCTGACTCTTAAAATATTTTAAGACGTTCATTTCATTTATGTGTTCTGGTAAATTCTATGTTGGTTTATTCTGTTGCGATCCATGTTCAAAAGCAGCAGGTACCGTAAGCCCTTCTGCATAACCTATGACCGAACTGTCATGTTCTCTTTGTAAATGTTTGGCTTCCTAATCTTTTACACAAACCTTGAAAGCGGATATGTGATGGCAGGATTTCTACGAGCAGTCCGATCAGCTGGACGCAGTGCTGCACCAGACTGTCCTCGGCTGGGTGACCGTGACTGGAATGAGCCTCTCCATATGCGCTCTGTTCTGCACCCTCATGGCCTTCATCTGCATCAAGTGAGAGGTTTGAAGGATCAGTCACTTCTGAGCGGTGCTGGTTCTGTTGTGTGTAGACCGACGCATTGGTTTTGGGGTTGTGTGAATGAGTGTTAAGAAGTCTGTAGGTTGAAAGTATGTGTGCGTACGTGTGTGTGCGTGCACGTGTGTGTGTGTGTGTGTGTGTGTGTGTGTGTGTGTGTGTGTGTGTGTGTGTGTGTGTGTGTGTGTGTGTGTGTGTATACTGACGCCTGACTGAATGATGAGTACCTAGAGTTCTTTTCTCTGACATTTTCACAGCCAAATTAAAGCAAAAACATCTTGCCAATGCTCATCACGGGCATCACAGTCTCAGTCCCAGTCTTCTTACCTTTCATTCCATCATCACCTCCTGGAAAAAAAAACAAAAAAACAGAACAACAACAACAAAACAACCACGCTGCCTCCTCAGGAAAATGCACCACATGCTCCCCAAACAAGTGCTCTTCAACCTGGCCTTGGCGATGCTGCTCTCCTGGGTTGTCTACCTTTCCGGCTTCAAGCGCGTGCCCGGAAGTGTGGCGAGGTGCGTGGCGGCGGCGGCGCTGCTGCAGTACCTGTTGATGTGCACGGCCCTGTGGATGCTGGCGGAGGGGCTGTTGCAGTACCTCCTGTTGGTCAGGGTCCATCGCCAGGTCAGCCACTTCCTCCTCAAGGCCTGTCTGGCCGCCTGGGGTAAGTGACCGCACGCAAAAAATATGCCTATCACCGCTTGGATTTGTTTAGCTTTTTCCCCTTTATTTTCTAAAGTCATCTTCTATCACAAACACGATTTTACACTTTACTGTAATCTTTCTTCTTCCTCTTCTTCCTCCTCCTCCTTCTTCTCCCCCTCTTCCTACTCCGTCTTCTTTTGTTGTTGTTGTCCTCCTACCCCCTTTTACTAATGATGGAAGATGCTTGCGCTTGTTTCCCTCCGCTATTTCAGTGATAATGTTCAGTTACAGGTAGACATGTATATACCTACATGTGTGGGCCAGGCATTTTCACGGCCCTCGACTTCCTTCCCCGTCTTCCCCTGTATTTGTGGCTCTAAACAATGGATGATGATGATGAGGATGTCTTCGGGGATGAGAAAGAGAAAGATGATGATAAGATTTATGGTGGGGATGGCGGTGGTTGTTGCCTTGATGCTTTTCATGTTGGCATTGATGCTGGCGATAGTATTAAAAATGTATACATACATACATAAATAGACACATACATGCATACATACATATCTATCTATCTATCCCCCCTCTCTCTTTCTCTCTCTCTCTATATGTATATATATAATTATGTATATAAATAGAGAGGGAGAGAGAGAGAGAGAGAGATCAGTAACAACAAAGTCAACAACACAACATCAGAACAGTGCTGTTGATAATTATGATACAATGTGAAGGAATCACACAGAATAAACCAACCGGATTCTGTTCACCAGCATATAATCAAACAATTATATTTTGTTTTGAGATTTTCATGGGAATACTCTACGAATATGCTTTTATTTGACAAACTGTTTGTTCCTTCCCTTCTGATGACAACTTCTCTTGTTGTATTTCGATCAGGAATTCCGGTGATTCCTGTCATAACCATATTGGTGGTTGATCTGAAAACGTACACAAGACACGAGGAATAGTGAGTACTTCACCTTCTACATTGTTTCTAAATTAGTTATGGTAACAGTGATAGATGTTTAATATGAGCTATGATAAGACCCGTATATGTACAGAATCTTTTTTTGTTTGTTTGTTTGTTTTTTTGTTCTCATTTTTATTCACTTCCTATCTTTTATGGTTCAGATGGATTTTCGTTATTGTGGTTCTTTTTTCAATGAAAGTTAAAAGCAACAGTTTTATCCACCCAGAAGCTTTTCCCGCTCATTTCAAGGTGCGGTTAGTGTTCTCCTGTTTTTTTTTATTGTTTTTTTTTGCCTACCGTTAACACATTATTTCAAAAGTAGGTTAAGTACTATTCAGATTCATGCCTAGTTGTGAAGTGATGACCTAGAGGTAACGCGTCCGCCTAGGAAAGGAGAGAATCTGAGTGCTCTGGTTCGAATCATGGCTCAGCCGCCGATATTTTCTCCCCCTCCACTAGACCTTGAGTGGTGGTCTGGACGCTAGTCATTCGGATGGGACGATAAACC
>JAAQRG010290113.1:0-14179 GCA_011634625.1 Babylonia areolata | reverse complement strand
GTGGTGGCTATGACTATCTGTTGATCAGCCGCATACCAGAACCCTACCCTTGCCCTCCCTTTCAACCCCCAGCCCCCCACACCCACACCCAACCCCCCTCTCCTCCATCTTGTTCTCCACTGTGATGTCAGTGCAGTATTTGGTATGTCATTTCTCAGTGTCCATCTGAATATGCAGTCATTTTGGTGGTCAGTGCAGTGTTAGACTGGCCCTTTCTCATTGTCTGTCCGAGTGTGTTGTCATTTTGAAGGTGTGAGTGTGGTGTAAGGTGTGTGCTTTATCATTGTGCATCTGAATGTGTTGTTATCTTGAAGGCGTCAGTGTGGTGTTAGGTAGGTGCTTTATCATTGTCCATCCGAATGTGTGGTCATTTTGAAATTGTCAGTGTTGTGTAAGATGGGTGCTTTATCATTGTGCATCTGAATGTGTTGTTATCTTGAAGGCGTCAGTGTGGTGTTAGGTAGGTGCTTTATCATTGTCCATCCGAATGTGTGGTCATTTTGAAATTGTCAGTGTTGTGTAAGATGGGTGCTTTATCATTGTGCATCTGAATGTGTTGTTATCTTGAAGGCGTCAGTGTGGTGTTAGGTAGGTGCTTTATCATTGTCCATCCGAATGTGTGGTCATTTTGAAATTGTCAGTGTTGTGTAAGATGGGTGCTTTATCATTGTGCATCTGAATGTGTTGTTATCTTGAAGGCGTCAGTGTGGTGTTAGGTAGGTGCTTTATCATTGTCCATCCGAATGTGTGGTCATTTTGAAATTGTCAGTGTTGTGTAAGATGGGTGCTTTATCATTGTGCATCTGAATGTGTTGTTATCTTGAAGGCGTCAGTGTGGTGTTAGGTAGGTGCTTTATCATTGTCCATCCGAATGTGTGGTCATTTTGAAATTGTCAGTGTTGTGTAAGATGGGTGCTTTATCATTGTGCATCTGAATGTGTTGTTATCTTGAAGGCGTCAGTGTGGTGTCAGGGAGGTGCTTTATCAGTGTCCATCTGAATGTGTGGTCATTTTGAAGGTGTCAGTGTGGTGTGAGACAGGTACTTTATCATTGTCCATCTGAATGTGTTTTAATTTTGAAGGTGTCAGTGTGTTGTTACATAGGCACTTTATCATTGTCCACCTGAATGTGTTGTCGTTTTGTGGTGTCAGCATGGTTTTATAAGATTGTCCTTTTACATGTATAATTGCCCATCTACATGTGTATGCATTGTGGTCTTAGGTTGGTCTTTTTCATTGTCCATCTGAATGTGTTGTCATTTTGGTGGTGTCAATGTGGTGTTAGATTGGTCCTTTCCTATTGTCTGTCTGATGCACTATGATTTTGGTGGTGTCAATGTGGTGTTTGAAAGTTCATTTCTTGCTGCCTACTAGGTGTTGTTATTGATTGATGCGGTGCCACTGTTGTGACAATATTACCAACGTTTGTAATCAAAGTGGTGGAAACAAAGAAATCTGGACGTTTGTGGACAATGTCATCAGTGCGTTTACGAAACTAGGACGGAGAAGATCTTAATGGGACAGGTGTATGAAAGTATGAAAAGAAAAGGCGGGGTTTGATGGGGAGGGTGGCGGCGGTCGATGCTTGCCGAGTCTGATAGCGTGTCTAGTTCCATGACGGTGGGTTCATTAATCATGTCATCCGTGAGCGTGCGTGGGCCTAAAAATGATGCTAATCATGCCATCTGTGAGCATGTGTGGCCCTAAAAAAAAAGTATCAGCAGGGACACTTTTGGGTGGGAGATGGAGAGAGCGTGAGGGGGATGGGGGTGGTGAGGAGGTTGCTGTCTAAACGTTTCCGGGCTGCCACTCTGCCTCCGCCTCTGCCTCCGGAGCTGTAGTCTCCATGGCAGGCTTCGTGGCTGTCATGGAGACACTCTGGCCGGCGATGTAGACGGTGGTGACGGTTTCGTTCATGTGGCCGCTTGTGACGACGCTGACGCTGTTCCCTTGCAGGGTGATGGTCGTGTTGGTGCTGAGCATGCCACTGCTGTCCAGGTCGCTGGCCGTGAACTGGCTGTAGACGTGGGCACCGGCCAGGGTGCTGTTCATGGTCTTGACGAAGGTGTTACCCGACATGGAGCTGGTGTACACCGTGCCGTTTGTGCTGGTCACGCTGTAGCTACTGGGGTAGGTGGCGGAGAGGGTGGTTGTGGTGGCGGTCACGCCATCCCGGTTTGAGTGGGTGGTTGTGGTGGTGGTCATGCCACTGTGGTAGGAATGGGTGTTGTGGGCAGAGTGGTTGTGGGTTGAAGCGGGTGTTGTTGTGCCAATGGTGTGTCCAGATGTGGTGTGGTTAAGTCCGGTGTGGTGGTGTCCGTGATTATGACCGTCGTGGTTGTGTCCGTGATTATGACCGTCATGGTTGTGTCCGGTATGGCTATGCCCAGATGTGGTGTGGTTATGAGCTGTGTGGCCATGCCCGGTGTGGCTATGTCCTGACGTGGTGTGGTTATGCCCGGATGTAGTGTGGTTGTGTCCAGACATTGTGTGGTTATATCCGGATGTAGTGTGGTTATGTCCTGACGTGTGGTTATGTCCCGACGTGGTGTGGTTAGGTCCTGCCATGGTGTGGTTAAGTCCTGTCATGGTGTGGTTAGGTCCCGCTGTGGTGTGGTTATGTCCGGATGTGGTGTGGTTAGGTCCTGCCGTGGTGTGGTTAAGTCCTAACGTGGTGTTAGGAGCAGCGGTAGTAGTGTTGAGAGAGAATGGACGGGTTGTATTGGACGGGGATGCGGTGGTGGTGGTGGTGGTGGTGTTTCTGGGTGTGTTCTTGTTCCTTCGAACGTGCCGTCTTTTTTGCCTCAGTCGACGTCTTGCCAGCTTGACAGGGTCAATTTTGGACCCGCCTTCTCCCGGTTTACCCTGCGTGTGTTTTTTGTCGTTCGGGTCCTTGGGCCCCTTCCCTCCTCCACTGCCCCCTTTTCCTTTGCCACCAACACCCCGATCTTTGTCTTTGCCCTTGCCGCCGCCCATACCACCTTTGCCACCTTGCCCTCTCCCCTTGTCACCACCCTTGTTCCAGCCTCCCCCTTTGTCGCCTTTGTCTTTCCCTTTGTCGCCCCTGCCGCCCCTGCCACCTTTGCCCATTTCACCACTGTCTTCACCTCTGCCTCCCCCTCTGCCACCATCTCTGCCTCCCCCTCTGCCACCATCTCTGCCTCCCCCCCCTCTGCCCATTTCACCACTGTCTTCACCTCTGCCTCCCCCTCTGCCACCATCTCTGCCTCCCCCCCCTCTACCCATTTCACCACTGTCTTCACCTCTGCCTCCCCCTCTGCCTCCCCCTCTGCCACCATCTCTGCCTCCCCCTCTGCCACCATCTCTGCCTCCCCCCCCTCTGCCCATTTCACCACTATCTTCACCTCTGCCACCCCCTCTGCCACCATCTCTGCCTCCTCCCCCTCTGCCCATTTCACCACTGTCTTCACCTCTGCCTCCCCCTCTGCCACCATCTCTGCCTCCCCCTCTGCCACCATCTCTGCCTCCCCCTCTGCCAATATCTCTGCCTCCCCCTCTGCCCATTTCACCACTGTCTTCACCTCTGCCTCCCCTCTGCCACCATCTCTGCCTCCCCCTCTGCCACCGTCTCTGCCTCCCCCTCTAGCAATATCTCTGCCTCCCCCTCTGCCCATTTCACCACTGTCTTCACCTCTGCCTCCCCCTCTGCCACCATCTCTGCCTCCCCCTCTGCCACCGTCTCTGCCTCCCCCTCTGCCAATATCTCTGCCTCCCCCCCCTCTGCCCATTTCACCACTGTCTTCACCTCTGCCTCCCCCTCTGCCACCATCTCTGCCTCCCCCTCTGCCACCGTCTCTGCCTCCCCCTCTGCCACTATCTCTGCCTCCCCCCCCTCTGCCCATTTCACCACTGTCTTCACCTCTGCCTCCCCCTCTGCCAATATCTCTGCCTCCCCCTTTGCCACTATCTCTGCCTCCCCCTCTGCCCATCTCACCTCTGCCACCGCCTCGGCCGCCATCACCTCTGCCTCCCTCTCTTTCACCTCTATCCCTGTCCGGTTCACCCCTGCCACCTCCCCCTCTGCCACCTCTTTCCCCCCCACCTCTATCTCCCCCTCTGCTACGCCCGACACCTGTCATGCCCCGACCACTCGCAGGTATTGCCCTCCTCTGCCGTGACAGCGCTTCTCCTCCAGCTGAAGAGTCCCCAGACAGCAGACTGGTAGAGGGGGACAAGGACTCTTTGCCGTAATCATGCGAGTCAGAGGAAGAGCTGGTGAAAAACTCCTGCACAGCAGAGTCCTCCAGGTCCACCGTGTCCTCTGCCAGACCTAGAGAAACCAAACAGGTGTGCAGCCAAGAAGGCAAGGCGCTTTTCTGCGGGCGAGGCACGAACAGGAGTGTTCCGTCTGAACCCTTTGTCCATGGCCCCAGTCGCTGTCCCTGCCTGTCTGTTTCTTTGTCTGCTCCTGCGGGAGGCAACAGGAAATTTCATGTTTTAGCAACAGATTTACTGTGGTTGTCCTCTTCGCTCCTCCCTTCCCTAAGCCCCACCAATCACCGACGTACAGCAATGCAGAGATGCCAACTATTACGATTTCGCCTTATTTTGTTAACGCTCGATTGCTGTTTGTTCCAACTTTAGGCCAACGTCAAAATTGTTCTGACGAGTTCATTTTCGACTACATAGCATGGTCGCATAGTTTCCTGTGGTAACATTACTCCAATGCTCTAGACGTATTGATCAGGAGGTCAGGGCAGTCACTACTAACTTTGGTCTTACATGATTATGCTAAACCGATAGTGTGTGTGTGTGTTTACGTTAAAACAACATTGAGTGGACCAATCAGCTTCATCATTTACACGAACAAGAGAGAACGTGGCTGAATCAAGTAGCGACACGGTCAAACAGCGTCTGTGCCTGGTGGACTAAGCTATGGAGTGCAAATAAGGAACCAGCGGCTGGAAACAGAGAAAAGTCGGTCATGGATTCCGATTGTGAGAAACAAGACGAACAAAGACCAGGGAAGCGCCACAGCGCCACAGATGTGTCAGCTGTTAAGAAGCAGCAGCAGGAAAAGACGTTTCACCAAATGCACATTGAAAAATATCTGTGCATCATGCCCTCCATTTTGGTGAACTGACGTGCTCGTTGCACGGTGCGTATGTTTGCTGATGTGGCTTGGAGTCCGAGTGTTCCTACCAAATTTGAAATGTGCCTACCAAATTTTCTGATTGTTCCTACGAACACTTGACAGGGGTTGGCATCTCTGGCAATGTGTTTAGTCCAACAATTTGTTTTCGGTCGGTGAAAATTTACATAATATCAGTTTGGTGGTTCTGAAGACCTAAAACGAATAAACAAGAGAGGTGAAACGGCTTCCACAACAAGGAATGATATCCATGTGAAGAGAACACACTGTAAAGGGCAATTCACAGCTGACACAGTGATGGTCAAAGATTACACTGTAATGGACAAATACTGTACTGTGGTGGACATACGCTGTACTATAATGGACAAATACTGTATTGTGATGGACAGATACTGTAATGTGATAGACAAATATTGCACTGTGATGGACAAAATTAATACTGTATGTTGTGATGGACAAATACTGTATTACGTTGGACTTATACTGCATTGTAATGGTCAAATAGTGCACTGTGATGAACAAATACTGTATGTTGTACAGTGATGGACAAATTTTGCATTGCGATGGACAAAGACCACATTGTAATGGACAAAATACTATATGATGTATTGTAATGGACAATCAGCGCAATGTGATGGACAAAGACTGAATTGTGATGGATAAATACTGCATGTAATATAAAGTTATAGCCAAGTGGCAAATCATTCATCTAGAAAGTGAGAAAAATCTGGGATGGAAAAATACCATATTGTGTTGGACTTAGTGTATTGTGATGGACAAATACTGCATTGTAATGGACATATACTGTATTGTGATGGACATATACTGTATTGTGATGGACATATACTGTATTGTAATGGACATATACTGTGTTGTGACTAACATATACTGCTTTGTGATGGACAAATACTGTATTGTAATGGACATGTAATGTGTTGTGACAGACATATACTGTATTGTGATGGACAAAATACTGTGTTGTGACGGACATATACTGTACTGTGCTGGACAAAAACCGTATTGTGATTGACAAATCCTGCACTGTGATGGACATATACTGCATTGTAATGGACAGATATTGTATTGTGATGAACAAATACCGTATTGTGATGGACATATACTGCATTGTGATGGACATGGTTGTTTGTTTTCAACACTGTACTGTGCTGGACATATACTGCGTTGTGATGGACATATACTGCATTGTGATGGACAAATCCTGTATTGTGATGGACATAACACTGTATTGTGCTGAACAAATACTGTATTGTGCTGGACAAATACACAATTGTAATTGACAAATACTGTATTGTAATGGACATATACTGTATTGTGATGCACAAACACTGTATTGTGGTGGACATATATCATGTAAGGACGAGTTTTAGTATTAAGTATGACCCATTTGCCACAAAGAAGGTTCCACAAAAGAACACAAAGCTGGTTCACAAAGCTAGTTTGAGAGAAAAAAAAACACCCTAAAATTTGAAGTTGTTTTTTTTCTTCTTTTGTGTGTGTGTGTGTGCTTGTTTGTTTTGTTTTTTGTTTTTGTTTTTTTTTTGTTTTGTTTTGTTTTTTTTAATCGATAAACTGCCAAGCCGTGACTTGTAAAGGTGTTTTTTATATTCTTGCCAGTTGTGTCTGGATTTTTTAGATACATGAAAAAATACCCATGTGCCTCATAGTTGATTGCGATAAGTTCGTTTTCTTTGTGAGCTGAGTCCATTTCACTTTGGTCAAAAGTGCAGTGCGTTTGTTCTTCAGTAATATGTTCACACTTACATGTTTGTTTCTGCAAAGGGTTTGAAGGGTTTCATGTGATGTTGACGCTGTTTGCTAGACAGGCCCCTACTAACTGTGCACCTGAATGTGTTATTTTTGTGTTTATTTTCGTCGTTTTGGTGTCAGGTCCTTTCTCATTTCCCATCTAAATATGTCGTCATTTTGGTGTCAGGTCCTTTCTCACTTCCCATCTAAATGTGTCGTCATTTTGGTGTCAGGCCCTTTCTCACTTCCCATCTAAATGTGTCATCATTTTGGTGTCAGGTCCTTTCTCATTTCCCATCTAAATGTGTCGTCATTTTGGTGTCAGGTCCTTTCTCACTTCCCATCTAAATGTGTCGTCATTTTGGTGTCAGGTCCTTTCTCATTTCCTATCTAAATGTGTCGTCATTTAGGTGTCAGGTCCTTTCTCATTTCCCATCTAAATGTGTCGTTTTTGTGTTTGGTCCTTTCTCATTTTCCATCTAAATGTGTTGCCCTTTTAGTGTTAGATCCTTTCTCATTTCCCATTGAAATGTGCTGTCATTTTATTCTTTGGTTTTTTCTCATTTCCCATCTGAATGTGGTGTCGTTTTCATTATTAGGTCCTTTCTCATTTCCCATCGAAATGTTGTTGTTTTGGTTAATAGGTCCTTTCTCATCTCCCATCTGAATGTGTTGTCATTTAGGTGTCAGGTCCTTTCTCATTTCCCATCTAAACGTGCTGTCATTTAGGTGTCAGGTCCTTTCTCACTTCCCATATTGTTATTGTGGTACTTGGGTCATCTATCACTGCCCCTGTGAATGTGTTGTCATTCTGGTGGTGTCAGTATAGTGATGGACAGGTCCTTTCTCACTGCCCTTATAAATTCTGAATGTATTGTTCTGGTGGTATAGTGTAGTGGTAGGTAGTCATTATTACTGCCCATCTGAATGTATTGTCATTTTGCTGGTGTCAGAGTAGTGTTATATAGAACTTTCCTGCAGCCCTTTACAGTGTGGTGTTCGAGTGGTGCCAGTGTTGTCTTGGGACGATCATGGATGGAAATAATTTAACCATCGTTTACTGAATCCATCAGACTTGACTTTGCTGCACATACGTAATTTTGACAGACCCATGCCAATCTTTATTGAAATTCATTGTTGCTGAAATAGGAACCGGGTGCCCTGCAGTGCAGTGCCTGTGTGTTGATGAAGGTCGCATCGGTAAACCACTTGTGAAAACGTAAATTGCCACATTTGTTAATAATCTATCCATAAACAGCAATCGTCAATCATACCAATCACCTGCGAACATTCAAATATCAGTATTCAACATATGTAAAACTGGGATATGATTTATATCATATATGAGAGTTGGGACTGTTTCTATCTGGAAACCTATATGTTTCACATGTCAATTGATTGATAGTTCTTCTTGTTTTACGTATCACCAGTACCACTCTGTGGCTGTAGTCTGGGATGGGCTGCGTTTCCTATCTTAGCAGCGATAACTTTGCTTAGCGTCAAGAATGGTCCTAAGTCTACGCTAATTCGATACATTCAGGACAACTGTCAACGCTAAGGAAACATGGCGCCGTAAAGATAGCTCATACCACCCAGCCCCGGTGCAAAACAACCAGTGCAAACACACAGTACGCGCACACAGTGCTGTGAGATGCTGTGTACACAAGCAGATGTGTAGGATAATTGCAGACCCTTGTCCCTCTTCGCGCAAGTTTTACCAAGCAGAGCCCTTTGTGTTCTCCTTGCTAGGCTCAGCTTTTGTTTTGCAACAACATGAACATCCCTACATTTTGTGAAACAATGGCAGAACTTTTGTTGTTGTTGAAAATTACATCTTTTAATGACAAATGATTCTGAAAGGACATGACTACAAAATCGAAAGCAGTCATATTTAAAGCAGCTGAATCACTTCTGAGGATGCACACGAAAACGAAGTTTCGTTAATAGGGATGCTTCCGAAAACGAAGTTTCTTTAACGAGGAGGTTCACGAAAACAACTTTCCAGAACTGACGACTGTCAAGTATCGTTGATCAGAAGGTTACTCTACAACCTTTGTTATTTTCAGTTAAAAAGACAAACTTTAACATTTGTCTTTCACATGCGTTTTTGTTACTTAACATTAAAAAGTCAACATTTAACCGTTGTCTATTAATTCCATTTTTGTGACTTTTCATTAAAAAAAAAAAAACAACCTTTAACACTGTCTTTGACTTGCACTGATACTCTGAAGCCGCTGTGAACTCAACTTGTTAACACATGCGCTGAATAGGACGAGGGTCTGCAAAAATACCTCTTGTAAGCGTCAGGAAGACAGAAAAATACTGAAAACAAAACAACAAACTTAAAAATAATAAAATAATTTTTAAAATGTGTTCACTTACACAATATTCTTTCTGCGAGTGGTCCTTCCGGCTGGGAACATCCAAAAGAAAGAAAGGGCGATGGGCAGCCATCTATCTCTCTCCCCCAAGCCACAACACGAGCTGCAGACCCGTGCACACCGCCGCCGCTAAAATGGCTACGTCCTATGCAAATGACATCCGGTCCCTTCAGCTGGATCTCATCTCCAGGTCGCGCGTGTAAACACGGAAATTTCTCCAGAAAAAAACACGACGTTTTCACAGACTGAGCAGCTGCCTGGGGCCGTATTCAAGACAAAAAATCATTTTGCCTGAAGGCAAGTTACCCTTGACAGGGCAGGGACCCGCGGTTAAAGTTTGCCCTAAAGGCTAAGTTGTCATCGTATTCAAGACACACAAAGTGCACTCAGGCAGCTAACCCGTGGTCTATAAATAAAAATATCGGGGAAGTCCTTCTGCGCATGCTCTCTTACTATGCACCACGCCACAGTGTGGAAAAATGGGGGGAAAAACTGTGAAAAACCAATGCAGTTCTCCAACACGGGCGGTCCACATGTTGTGGTACCTGTCAACGACGACTGTTTCGTTCTGTGAAGAACTGGTCAGGTTTAGCACTTGCTCCCACCTGCACTTCTAGACACATGGACAACGCTGCTCTTCATTCACTGAACGGAAAATCCTACCTACCAGGAACTTATCTCTATGTTACGGGACGTATCAGCAATGAGTGGACAGGGAAAAAAAACGGGGCCCAAGAGGGTTACTTTGAATAAAATGTTTGACCAAAAAATGGTCTTGAAATAAACTGGTGAAAACACACGTTCTACATACGGCAAACGTTGCTCTCCTTACACTGAACAGGAACCCTCTGCCTATCAGGAACTTGTCTGTATGTTACATGCCTTATCAGCAATGAGTGGACAAAAAATAATGGGGTTGGGGGGTATTCAGAATAAAATGTTTAACCAAATATTTGTCGTCAAATAATCTGGTGAAAACATACATTCTACATACGACAAACGCTGCTCTCCAAACACTGAACCCCTAGGGACCCCCTGCCTATGAGGAACTTGTCTCTGTGTTACAGGTGTTATCAGCAATGAGTGGAAAGGGGGAAAAATGGGGCTGGGGGTGGGGGGTTATTTTTGATAAATTGTTTGACCAAAAACTGGTCTTGAAATAAACTGGTGAAAAAATATGTTCTACATACGGCAAACCCTGCTCTCCATACACTGAACAAGGGCCCTCCTGCCTATCGGGAACTTTTCTCTATGTTACAGGTAACACGTCCACCTAAGCGAGAGGCTTAGAGGTAACGCGTCCGCCTAGGAGGCGAGAGAATCTGAGCGCACGGCTCAGCCGCCGATATTTTCTCCCCCCCCCCCTCCACTAGACCTTGAGTGGTGGTCTGGATGCTAGTCATTCGGATGAAACGATAAACCGAGATCCCGTGTGCAGCAGGCACTTAGCGCACGTAAAAGAACCCACGGCAACAAAAGGGTTGTTCCTGGCAAAAAATCTGCAGAAAAATCCACTTCGCAAAGAAAAATAAATAGAATTGCATGCAGGAAAAAATAACAAAAAATGGGTGGCGCTGTAGTGTAGCAACGTGCTCTCCCTGGGGAGAATTTCACACAGAGAAATCTATTGTGATAAAAAGAAATACAAATACAAATTTCGAATAAAATGTTAGACCAAAAAAACTGTATTGAAATAAACGGGTGAAAACTGTAACTTACGTGACTTAAATCAGTAAAATGATACACGAGGGATTAGGAAAAACGTTCTTTAAAATACCAGTTTTCTTACCTATTCATGTATCTGTCTGTATATATAATCAATAGTAAAAGTGTCTTGAAATACCAGTTTTCTTATCTACTCATTTATCTATCTATACATTAATCTGTTTTGTTATTTAGTCGATTTCGTTCTTACCGATTTACATAATGTCACACAACTGCACAACGCATCTGCGACACACGCTCACATTCTGTCGTGCAGTCACAAACCCAACACACACCCCAAAACGCCAAAGCATCAAAAACCCAAACCCAAACCCCAAACCCCAAAGCATTTTCAACCCGAACCCAACCAACGTGAAATGGATACAAAACCAGGGTAACAACAAAACTGGAAAGAGAACAGGGGCTGACTTCGGATGTGGGGGGACGAACAAAGTAAGTGGGGGAGACAGAGAGAGCGAGAGAGAGAGAGAGAGGAGGGGGATGGGAGGGGGGAGATGGAACACAACAACCGCACAGGATCTGTGAAAACGAGCTTTTTCCCGTCACAACCTCCGAACACCAAACCAGACACTAGTGACCAAACGGTTTCAAGATACACGGATAAATGAATAAATAAATAAAGACAGACAGACAGACAGACAGAGCGAACATACACACTGACAAACTGATCCTTGAAAGAACCCCTTTACATACTCCGTCCAAGTGCGACGCGTGCGCGCGCGTACACACACACACACGCGCGCGCGCGCGCGCGCGCGCACACACACGCACACATGAATACACCAACATACACACACACACATACACCAACACACACATACCAACACACACGCACATGCAACACACACGCACACACATGAATACACCAACACACACACAACAACACACGCGCACACATGCAACACACGCGCACACATGCAACACACACACACACACACACACACACACACACTGACCTGTGTAGGGAGCTCTGCAGGCCCTGCCCACCCCAGCACGGCAGCACTTGTGGGATCCTGGGCAGTCACTGTCGTGGCGACATTCAAAGCTGCTGACGCCCTCGGGAAGTGGCGGGCAGATTCCGTCCTTCTCTGCACGCAGCGTATCAAGGAATGATTCTGATACTTGTGTGTGTGTGTGTGTGTGTGTGTGTGTGTGTGCGCGCGCGCGCGCGAGCCTCGACTTGACTTTATCAAGATTTTGCGCCTTTTAAATATTCTTATTATTAGTAGTAGTATTTTTTATGTATTTATCTTTTTAAAATTTATTTATTTATTTTATTTATTATTTAATTTTGTGTGTGTGTGTGTGGGGGGGGGGGGGGGGGGTTGGTTGTTGTTTTTTGTTGTTGTTGTTTTTGTTATTTTTTTTACTCTTTTTTTTTCTTTTTTCTTTTTTTTCTCAAGGCCTGACTAAGCGCGTTGGGTTACGCTGCTGGTCAGGCATCTGCTTGGCAGATGTGGTGTACCGTATATTATGGATTTAACTGAACGCAGTGACGCCTCCTTGAGCTACTGATACTGATACTTGTATACTACATAGCGCCTATCCTCGGTCGGAGACCAAGCTTCAAGCGCTTTACAAGCACTCCGTCATTTTCACAACAGGCTGCCTACCTGGGCAGAGCCGACTGACGGCTGCTCATCATTCGTTTCCTGTGCCATTCAATCAAATTTCAGCCACGCATACATACACACTCACACAGACATGCAACATTTTACGTGTATAACCATTTCCTTTTTAACCCCGCCATGTAGGCAGCTGTACTCCGTTTGCGGGGGCGTGCATGCTGGGTATGTTCTTGTTTCCATAACCCATCGAACGCTGATATGGATTACAGGATCTTTAACGTGCGTATTTTAATCTGCGTGCTGTATACACACAAAGGGGGTTCAGGCACTTGAAGGTCTGCACATTATGTTGACCTGGGAGATAGGGAAAAAAAAATCTCCACCCTTTAACCACCAGGCTTCCGTTACCGAGATTCGAACACGGGACCCTCTGGTTGAAAGTCCAACGCTTTAACCACTCGGCTATTGCGCCAGTGTAGGTCACTGTAGTACGCTGTAGCGCAGTGCGGTGCAGTGCAGTACAGTGCTGTGTAGCGTTGTGCATTGTAGTTTGGTTAAGTGTAGGGTAGTATAGCATAGTGTGGTGAAATGTAGTGGAGTATAGAACAAAATAGAATAGAATAACATGTCTTTATTACCAAGTGTACCGGGGTCACAAGGAATATTGGGAAGGAAGTGGGGGATAGTACATAACAAGGTACGAACATAAATCGAAAATCATACACAAATACAGATACAGTAGAAATTAGGATGCATACATAGTGCATAACAATATAAAAACTTGTGCATATTCACACATGCACGCACTGCACACACACACACATGCACGCACGCGCGCGCGCACACACACACACACATGCGCGCGCACACACACACACACTCTCTCTCTCTCTCACGTTTGAACAGAAGCCACATATTACATGTGGATGGGGCTGATGACTAGATCTCCAGGTAGATGGTTGTTGATTGCACAATTCTAGTTATCATAACGGATTTGTTCAAGAGACAGGGCATTGACTGCTTTGGGGGAAAAGCTATTGGCGAAGCGATTGGTTTTCGTCCTTATACTTCTGTAACGTCGACCAGAGGGGAGCATCTCGAAAATCCCAAAAGCTGGATGTGGTTCGTCCTGACGTGTAGTGTACTCTGGTTAGGTGTAGTGTAGCGTAGCATAGTGTAGTGTAGCATTGTGAAGTGTAGTGCAGTGTAGCGTTGTGCATTGTAGTTTGGTTATTAAGTGTAGTGTAGCATAGTGTGGTGTAGTGAAATGAAGCGCTGTGTATTGCCGTGCAGTGCAGTGTAGAGCTGTGCATTATAGTCTGGTTCACGGTGCATTATAGTGAAGTGTATTGCAGCGTTGTGTAGCAAAGCATAACTTTGTGCAGTCTGGTGTTGTTCAACGTCGTTGCAATGTGGTGTTGTGTAGTGTAGTGCAGTGCAGTGCTGCGTCGCGTGGCCTAGTGTAGTGTAGTGTAGCATAGAGTAGTGTAGTGCAGCAGTCCTAGAGCAGCGTATGGTGTGGCATAGTCGAGGGTCTTTTTTATTTGTCTGTCTCTTCAAAATTCAAGTTTTCACACACACACACACACACACACACACACACACGCACGCACACACACACACAC
>JAAQRG010290112.1:0-14181 GCA_011634625.1 Babylonia areolata | reverse complement strand
TTATACATTTTTTTTCATTGTGACCAAATTTTGTTGATCACCGTACGTCGAAATGGCATTGGTTTTGGGGGTGGGGGCGGGGGGTTCATCCCTATTTTTTCACGCTTTCATATAAACATGTATCCACAAGATGTCAATACAGACATTGGCGCACACGTGAATGCACAGCCACAAGTAGACAGTTACATGCACGCACACATACACACACATACGCGCACACACATACACACACACACACATACATACATACATACATATACACCCACATCATTCACACACATAACACACACACGCGCACACACACTCAGTGAGAACAGAACACTGAAACTTTCTAATGTCATTAGCTGAATAGCCTTTGTGACATGGGGGTACACAATCACATCCTTCCTGTGAAATAAAAGTATATTAAACGCCAGTAGAAAATAAAACAGTAATTCAAACATTATTTGTACATTTGCACATCGTACTTAAATCACATATTCACAAATCTTGTCATAGACCTTACAATTCTTCAGATCGTTACTGTTCAGCAAGCGACCACCAGGCATACAAGAAATTAAACGAAACTTAACGTGCCGGAACTAAGAATCTGGTATTTCTTATTCTGGAATCAAACTCCCTCAATTTACTGTCTTCAGCAATATACTTTGCCAATGATTTGATAAATTCTTCTTTATGTACTGTCAGCACATCAGCTAGGCTCTGTGTCCTAACAACAGGCGCCTGAAACAGGTTACACGTTTGTCGAATGGGTTCATATGCTTTGCATTGAAACAGAAATGCGATTCATCTTCGTAAGCGTTTATTTTACAAACTGGGCATGTATTACTTTCTGCTGTTGCTAACATGAACCAAGTTTCGTTTGCATTCAAACCCAGAGTCCTTGTTCTAAATCCGGGAAACATATCTCTGTGCCATTTATGTGTTATAACAGACAAATATTTTTTTTTTAGGCTGCAAGTTACTTTTAAACGTAAGAAACCATGTAGGTTTTTCATTCTCTTCCATGTACGTGTGCCAGTCTTTCCGTACACACATATCAATCGATCCCTAAGTTCTGAAATGAATGCATTATAAATCCCCTGCTCCCTGATTTAACCAAACAAACCCAAACCCGCTTTCAGTGAGTATATTTTATATGTAAGATACCCAGTTACATTTCCCATTTTCATATTGTAATAACATATCATATGCTTGCCTGCGTAGTCTTGTCGCATGTAATTCCATCAGTTTTAACCAGTATTTTATACTTTTTTTTATATGCACGTATATACAAAGAATATCTTCCAGTTTAAGCGTAACCCATTCTGTTGAAGGAATGTAAAAGGACCTTTAGGAAGCGTTTGATGGCAAAGTATGAACATTTTCCATTTGACTATTATCAGGTATATTAACCCCCATATTTCTGTGGCATATGTCAATTTAGGTTCAGTGTGAGTATTGAACAGTTTTCAAAAGATCGGCTGTTCGTTTGAATTGGGTTTTCTCAGTGATCTAAGAATTTCAATCACGCCTTTCTTTCCTTTTCTGCACATTTCTCCCCAACCTGTATTAAGACATAATTTTATAGTGAAAGTCATTCCAAGGTATTTATAGCAGTTTGTTACTTTTACTTCCGTATTTCCACACTACCACTTTTCATACTTAGAAAGACATCCACCCATTTCTAAAAACGATAACATTCGTCTTGTCTAAATTAAGAGTTAATTGTAAACGGTCGGCTTCCTCTTTCAGAGTAGTCAGTTGATTTTGTAGGCTAACACTGTTATCAGACAGAAAAATAGCATCGTCTGCGAACAACATTAGGAAAACGTCTACAGCATCTACAATCATTTGTATACCATGTCTGCCTCTTCCACCAATTTCTATAGCCAATTCGTTTATAAAGAACGAAAGTAAATGGGGGCTTAATAAACATCCTTGCTTAATGCCACGATGGCAGTCGAAGACGTCAGAGTATGCACCTTTTTCACGAACACACGCAACTGCTGAATTGTAAATTCTTCGTGGAGCATTCTACATTTTTCCATTAATACTGTTTTTCCATAAGATATTCCATAAGATATTTCGACTGACTGAGTCGAATGCTTTTCTAAAATCTACTAAAGCCACATACAGGTTTGCATTCTGAAGAAAAATGTTTGAACAAGTGTTCCTCTGTTATTTTTTTTCTTCACTTTCTGTCCAGCTGGTTAATCTATTGTTCAATATTTGCGTATAAACCTTTTTTTTGGTACACTAGTTAACGCTATTCCTCTGTAATTATCTGCGTTTGTGGATTGGCACGATGATGGACAGACCATTGCTGTGAAAATTCACTTGTGTCAAAAATCTCTTAAGTAATTTTACCAAAAAGTCTATTATTTTTTAATTTGCTTTTTTTTTTTTTTTTTAAAAACAAAAACATTTCACTCAAAATTGTGTCTGGACCAGCACTTTTTCCACACTTCAGTTTTTTAATACCATTGAAAAATTATTTAGTTACTAGAGAGAGAAAGAGAGAGAGAGAGAGGTGCAGC
The DNA here is from genome assembly GCA_011634625.1 of Babylonia areolata. Lineage (NCBI taxonomy): Eukaryota > Metazoa > Mollusca > Gastropoda > Neogastropoda > Buccinidae > Babylonia > Babylonia areolata. The sequence goes on along the minus strand of JAAQRG010290112.1, from coordinate 11,662 downwards.
TCACAGGAGAATAAAGTTTCAGGTTCAATATCTTCATGTGTTCATTGTCTTTCATTACTCTGACGAGGCCCAACGAGTGTCAGGGTGATCGAGACAGATAGAAAGAAAAGAATAAAACAATAACTAAAACAACAACAATAACAGCGACAGTAGCAGTAACATCAACAATAGAAACGGAGATTCCTAAGAAGCAAATATTGAAATAGATCGCAATAGGTTTGCGCCATCTTTACAAAATAATGCAATTTAGTCTGTTCTTTCCTTTCCTTTATTTCTCTTATTATGTGTGTGACAGTCCTTGTGCTATCACAGGTATACTTTCGTACAGAGCTCACGAGCGAATGTTTACGTGTATGAATAAATGTGCACGTGTGATAATGGCGAAAATGACGCTATGTGTATGCGTATCTGTGTCTTTGTTTGCAAGTGCACGGATATTGATCGCCAAAGCTATTTTTGTGTCTGCTAATTGTACCTCGCAAGTTTCTCACCTACATAGCATGAACATACGGCCGAGGGCACTAAATCGTCTGAGTCTGCGGCCTAGGCTCTCTACCTCTCTCACGCTGTCTCTGCCAGTTTCATTCCTTCACGGTGAAGTGAATAGGAAAGAGAAGAATAAAGAGAAAACCTCCATCATCCCGTCAACACGTTTTAGGACCATGGAGGGCCTGGCTCATGATACCCTGTCTGCCTGGTTTCCGTTCTGGCAGCCTCCATAAACCTGATAAAAACCTGATCGATATGGGGGAGGTGGCACCACACGACCATTAAAGGAAATAGGCCATTCTTCTTCTTCTTCTTTTTCTTCTTCTTCTTCTTCTTCTTCTTCTTCTTCTTCTTTCTTCCTCTTTCTTCTTCTTCTTCTTTTGGTTGGTCGTCTGCCACTTGTGCTGTTTCTTCTTTTGGTTTTCTTCCAGCATGATTTGGATTTCATTGCAGTCATCCTCCCCTAACTCCCACCGCCATACCTCCTCCTCACTCACACACACACACACACACACACACACACACACTCACACAGACACACACACACAGACACACACACACACACGCAGACACACAGACACACACACACACACACACACACACACACACACACACACACACACACACACATCCCAGAGAGGAGCCTTCAAAAATGAATGGGCCCTTCTTCCTCATCTCCCTGTTCATCTCCTTTAACTTCACCAAATTCTTCTCCTTCTGTTTTATTGTCATTCATCCCCTTAACATAGCCATCCCGCAAGTTGGTAAAGAATGTCGAACACAGTACAAAACAAAATCACATAAGCTTTTACCACCCGTACATTGTCTCACAAGACCAGGAAAAACCTGGAAAGCAAACGTGGTGTCAACTAAACTTATATGACTACTTCATACATTTTCGTTTACTGTTCTTTTCCCCAGTCTGATTCCTGAAAACAATACTGAACTGATAAATTAGGTTACCTTTAACACAATATTTGAACACAACTGAAAAAGAATACACCATTCTGTCGGGAGGGTGTGGTTGGTTCAAGTACTTTTAATTCTATGGTATTCATGTTCTCGATTCCACGTCTGCAGAGAAATTTAAACGTATTCAAAATTGAAAACATGTGAGTTTGTATTTCATTAGTGGCCTAATTTCGACCACAGGCGAGGGCTCCTGAAGCAACCAACTGAGCATACAAACATAGCAGTTCATGACTGTAGTCATCAGTGTTCACCAAGGTAAACTTCACTCACATTTACTGGCAAATACGGTGACAGCCACACCTACATGACTCGTTACAAAAGTCAGTGTAGCGAAATGTTTTTTTGTCAGTGGAGCAACATTGTCAACAGCAACGAACACATCACTTAGTTATAAAAACAGTCGGTTGCAACATTCTCCAGGAACCTTACGACACTTCTGATATTTCTGTTCTTCCTTTCTTCTCTTACTTTTCCTTCTGGTACTGTTCCTTCGTTGTTTCCTCCCCGCTTATGCGTGAAGAACATGTGATACGTTAGAGTATAGTATCAATTATATGACATATAAATGATTGATAAGAGAAGAAAAAAAAGAGAGAAAAAAAAGATATAAACTTCCGGTAACCTATTAGCCAGCAAATTTAATCAGTCAGTCAGTCTGTGCAACACAGAATGAGGTAGACAGACGAGACAAATACGATTGCCCTTTGCTTTTTATGGACTTTCAGAGACAATGTTCTGATGTTGGAACGAGTTTTACCTTGTGTAGGCGGACTTCTCTTGCTTTGTCCTTACTTGTGTGTGTGTGTGTGTGTGTGTGTGTGTGTGTGTGTGTGTGTGTGTGAGAGAGAGAGAGAGAGAGAGTGCGAGCGTGCGTGTATATGTGTGTGTTTGTGTGTGTGCGCGCGTGTTTGTGTGCGTGCGTGTGCGTATGTGTGCTCTTGTATATGTATATGTGTGTATGAGAGAGAGAGAGCTAATAATATCGATGATCAATTGTTATCGTTCTAATAGAAGGAGAGACAGACAGACAGAGAAATATTGTGCGAGTGTCTCCATCAACAACAACAACAATAGCAACAAGCATTTCTGCCTTACATCATTCTTTCAGTTAATCTAATTCTTTTTAAGTCGTTGCTAACGTGGCGATAGCCTTGAGATGGCGTTAGCACCATAATTTGAGTTGATGTATTTGTTGTGATAAAACCTCAAGCAGGTTGAAAACACCCCCACCCCCACCCCCCAGCCCCCGCCCCGTTGGGATGCTGGGGGTCTTTCAGTATAACCAGCATCCCCGCCTGTTGGAAATTCTGTGCTAGAAATTTCCTCGTTTCTATCGCTCTCTTTGTTTCTGCCTTCTTTTCTTCCTTCACTGCTGTCTCCTATTTCTGCCTTCCTAGTCCATTCCCCCTTCTTTTTATCATGCAAGCCTTGACACTTTTTTTTTCTCTTTTCCGCAGTCTATGATATACTATCTGTGCTGTTTTGCTCTGGCGATTAGGTATGAGATGTAAACACTGGGATGGGCACTAGTTGCCCATTCTGCAGTTTTATTTGCCTTTTTGGCTTTTTTCAAAAATATTTTTTGTTTCGCTTTGAAGTATTGTTTTGGTGTTGTTGTTTCTCTGGTGTTTTATTTTCCTTTTTTACGATTATTTTGTAATCTGGGGATGATGAATTAAGCGGATTGGCCGGCGTCCTCAGTATGGTCTAGTCTTATTTGCCATAAGGACCTGAATGGTTGGGATACTGTGTCATGAACTGTTTTGTAGGTTTGTCATAGTGGTTTTGGGTTTTTGTTTTTGTTTTTGTTTTTTTGTAGATGACAGTTTTGTGTTGACGCGGTTGAGCATTTGTATGGTTTGACAGTCCTGATATGGCCCTGTGCGGTCGGCTGGACAATAAGCAACGAAAACAAAGGTTGAAAACAAATTTCCCCCCCTAAAGGCCATCCAGTGTTGGTGGAGAGTGGGTCCCACCCTACGTTGTACAGTGATTCTCTTCGTGTTGGAAACCAGGTGTTGGACGCAAAACCTAATGACACCTCTTCAGAGCGAAACAGCTACAGCCAGCTGGGCCCCGTACGTTGATGTTTTTTCCTTTCAGGCGGCCGCCCGGATTTACACTCTGGGCGTGTTCTTTCCGCCCACCATTAAGACCATGTTCTTTTCTTGCCCTCGCTTCTCGCCGTTTTCTTCTTTTTGTTGTTGTCCAGGGGATTTTGTGTTTCGAAATGCCGAACTTAGAACCGGTTTGTTTGTTTTTTCGGGAGGGGTGGGGTGGGGGTGTTTTTTTTATGGTTTTTTGTTTGTTTGTTTACACTGTAAGATGACACATCAGGACATTATTCTGTCTGCGTTATTCAGTGCCTACAAACTTTCAGACTCTTTCTCTTTCTTCTCCCATGATTGTGCGCATGTGATTAGATAGAGAGAGAAAGACTGAGTGATAAGTCGGAAGGTGCATGGATGGGTGAATAGATAGATACAGACGGGCAGACAACAGAGAGAGACAGAGATAGAGAAAACATAATGGTGCACCTTGCACCTCTTTTGTGACAAAATGTCATTCACCAATATGCTAATAAGAAGCTTTGAGCATTTGTCAACATAGGCTGGAAGTTGTGTCTCTTTAGTAAGCAATGTGTTATATATATATATATATATATATATATATATATATATATATATATATATATATATATATACTATTAACCATTCCTGGACTCTTAAGATTTCGTTTTATATTGACGCATGATTACTTACTTAAAGACGAAATCCGTGTACACCAACAGCAGCTGATCGAAAAATATGCAAGTTACGCTGTGTAGGTTTATGACAGCATTTCAACCTCCGTTACAGACATGTTTTGAAGAACGCTCGAAGCACTCATATGCAGGGAATCTGCATTTTACCCCGTGTGCAAAATATGAACATCAATAGCTACGTTCTGCCTTTTAAAGGTCGAAGTTCTTTCGGTTTTTTTTCTCAACGAGTCCCATGGCCTTTGTGACCCCTGACGTCCGCTTTGATCATACAAACACACAACAAATGGCAAGCCCAGACTGCTGACCTACAAAACTGCCACGGAATCTAGTGGGAGTTTCAGCCTTCACAAAATATTGATGAAGACGGGCGGTTTTGGTTCTGCTGTCGTTAACTCGCGTTCGAGTTGCTATGAAGTAAATAACAGATGATGGCTGTTTGTTTACACAGCCAAAGCAAAACTTGCAAGTGGAGTATAAGTCAAACTGAAGAGAGTCGCCGTTTCGATGTCTGCACTTAAGCTTTTCCTGACAGAATCTTGAAAACTCTATCGACTGTGATAACCGGCTATTCTACAGACTGTAATAACCGGCTTCCAGGGATGCCGGTCGCTTGCTCTCGTGAAGGTTCAGGCCGTGTTATCATCAAAGGGAATATGGGGGATGGGTTTGCTGACGAACAAGTCAAGAGCATCGTAAGTCAAAGAAATGTCGAGAGCATATTACATGTGCTGAGACTCTAAGCCATTCGTTCACTGTGTGAAGAATGTGTTGTGTGGAGAACAGAGTAAACACTAATGTCTTCCACATTCGTCCAGTATCTCAGTGACAGTCCCATGGCTACACCCAGTTGCAGGAAAGTGTCAGAAGAGGAGTGTGAATATGCGGGTTGTGTAGTGGTCAGTTCTGTCTTATGTGATCTTGACATCCCTTTTTCGTCTTCTGCCTCTCGAAACCCTTCTCTTTCTCCTCTTTCTTATTCACCCCCCACCCCACCCCCGCCTTCTTTTTTCTCCTCATCCTCCTTCCCATTCTTCTTCTCCGCATCTTCCTTCTACACCACCACCACCACCACCACCTCCTCTTCCATCTCTTCCTCCTCCTCCTCCTCCTCCTCCTCCTCCTTCTTCTTCTTCGTACTTGGACTGTACCTCCCATGTCCACTCCATATTACGAGTGGATTTTTTGTCCGAGGGTTTTTTTTTAATTCCGCTATGCTGGCTTTCATACTCTTTTTACTGGGTCAGTGCCCATGTTCAAAACTGAATGTTTCTTCTTAATCTCTATGTGATTTCTTTAAAAAGAAATAAAATAACACACACACACACACACACACACACACACACACACACACACACACACACACACACACACACACAAACGTTTCTGCTTGTGCTTTTTTTCCCTTTTTTTATATTCCATATATATAGTTAAGTTCCTATTCTGAAGTGGCAAAAGCTTGAAATGTGTATATCCTGTGATGAAGTCGTGTTCTTATTGACTGCTAACTCTCGTATGTCACTCAGCTTACACACTGAGCAGGCCTCTTACGTTGCTGGTGTTTGTTTGTTTTTTTCAAATCAAACTTGCTATTTAAGAAATCCACGTCCTTTCATGTTTCTCTTTTTAACTCTCTCCATACGAACGGCGAAAGAGACGACGTTAACAGCGTTTCACGCCAATTACCATCATCTAAATATTGCAAGCGGAAGGCTCTTATACTGAAGAGGTGAATGTTGACAAAGAATACCACAATTCTGAGGACGGAAGCTAAAGGTTGGGTCATTCAGACACCCACTGGACATCTGAAGGGTCTGTGTAGAGGAGAAGAGAGAACTGGCCGTACTGAGTGAGTTAAAGTGACCTTTTCTACGTTTGTGAACGAGCGTGTGTTTTTGGTTTGTTTTTTCGGGGAGGCGGGGCGGAGGTGGGGGGGCGGATTTGTATAGCGGATGCCATTTGTTGTTTAAGTGTGTTTTGTAAGGCGTTGGTTGTCTCCAGGGCTTTTTACAACATGATTACTTGTCAATCCTTTTTTCAAAGGTCTCGGAATGCATTTTTCACAAGCTATGGTTTTTCAGCAAAAAAGACATAAGGCTGCTTGTTATCAGACCGGCAAACACTAGCGCAGGAACACGACACAACACAACACAACACAACACACACACACACACACACACACACACACACACACACACATGCGCGCGCAGCACACACACACACACACACACACACACACACACACACACACACACACACACTTATAGTGAATAGACGTTAAACTGAAGAAAACACACACACACACACACACACACACACACACACACACACACACACACACAATGCATTACATTTCGAAGAGAATTTTCTATGTCAATATACATAGACATACATAAGTATATGAATGAATTTCACACACACACACAGACACACACACACACACACACACACACACACACACACATATGAAGAAAGAAAGAAAGAATGAATGAATGAATTTTATTTTTTTTAAGGTGATAGAATAAGCAACAATGATTCTTTTTATCCAGCCCTCAAAAGGAGAAAATTGGGAGAGACAGAGAGAGAGAGGGGGTGGGGGCGTGGGGGGGGGTTAGTCGATCAGAAACTATTTCTGCATGTCTGGGTTCGTTATCGTTCCGAATTGCAAGGAAACTAAGACTATCTGAGATGTTTCGTGCATGGATGGTGTGGGTATTACAGTGTCACCCTTCATCAGTGGCCAATTTACCTACACTGACAGCAAGTCATCCGTGTGATGGGTTAAAAGCAAGATGAATTGAAGAAATAGCCGTGATAGTTGCTCCAACTTTGTATCTGATTTGGTAAACGATTGTATTTGCCTTTATTTTGATTTTTGCACTTGACTAGTTGCGGTTATCCCTCGAAAAAAAAATGCATGTTGAATGGTTCGTTTGTTTGGATTTTCAGCTCCACAATATTTTCTTGTTGGGTGTGTTGTTATTTTGCTTTCTTGTCCCCTGTTTGTTTCGAACACTTCTCCCTTTTTATGTGCTGTCGGTATGTTTCTTTGTTCAAAAAAAAAGAAAAAAAAAAAAAAGAAAAAAAAAAGAATATGTTTCTGCTCACTGTTTCCGCTTTCCCCTTAAATACGTCTCTTCCGGTGTAGCTCCCCTACCTCTACAAGGAAAATTATCAAATTCATTACGGACCAAGTATTGTTCTAATGTCAAGTGTATATGCTTTAATAACCTGACAATTGAGCATATAATTTTTCACTGTAGCTTGAAGAAGCCTTTTGTACACGAAAGTGTGTCTTCACAAGTGACTGAGAACGTTGATGTTTTTGACTTTTTGCATTCATTATCAGTTGTTTCGCTTGTCAGTTTAACGACTTCTCTTTTACGAAGTCCTTTAAGTAATTTCCTGTAACTGTATTTAGAGGGGTTTTTGTTTTTTTGTTTGTTTGTTTGTTTGTTTTGTTTTTCTTTCAAATTTCACCCACATTTTTACCCTCATTTGCCCAGTTTCCCCAAACCCTCCATTCATCTACATCTCCCACCCCTTCTAACCGATAATACTCAGATGTATTCATAAATACTTTTACAAAATGTCTTCAATCACCGATATGTGTGACGGGACATTAAACAAAAATTCCTTCCTTCCAAGGAAAACTAGCAGCTTCTATGTTAAAAATGTCAGATGCCGATAAACAATTCTCATGAAAAAAATGGTTCATTCAGTAACAAGAAAAATATGAAATGTGTGCACACGTGTTGAATCAAATGATTAATGAATGAATGAAGGGCAGGAGAGAGAGAGAGAGAGAGAGAGAGAGAGAGTGATCCAAAACGTTGTATGCATCCCGGCATTCATTGACGAATGAAAAGAGTGACATGTTATGCTTGTGATTAATGGCAGCATTACAAAGTCACCCTTTATCAACATCCAAATTTGCACTGCAAACAGACCGACGCTTTCATTGCTCTTTCCGAAAGGTTAAACCACATGTGGCATGTTTGCAATTGCCCTACCCACAATCGGGCCCCCCCCTTTCATCATTTCTGCCCGAGTTGTTGTTCACTGTTGTTGCCAAAAGTATGTCCTGGGAAATGAAGACCCATCAAAAGTTAGTGACGTATGTCAAAGTTCCTCCACAAGTATTAGTTCTTCATTACCAATATTGTTTAGAAAATGACATTCTTTAAGAGAGAGAGAGAGAGAGAGAGAGAGAGAGAGCCTCAGACTCGGATGTTTCATTGTTCATGAACACTGTCCATACAGTGGAGTCAGTTTTAGCTAAAAATGTGTTGGCATTATTTTGGTCACATGGAATGATATACATTACACATTGTGCATTCAAGCCCCCACACTCCCCCACCCCCTCTCCCCCCCACACACACAATGAAGAGAGGGAAAGAGAGAGGTAAAGAGAGGGAGAGGGAGAATGTCTGGTCAATCCAAAATAATTTCTGCGTGTTGTGGATCATCCTTTTTCCGATTATCAGGCAAAATCTTTTCCTTTTTTTTTTTTTTTTAAATCTGAGATGTTTCGTGCATGGATGGTTTCAGCATTAGCGTTACTGCTTCATCATTAGCCAATTACCTTCACAGACAGCAGAGTATGTCCCATCCTAAAGGTTAAAGGTGAAAGAAACTGAGGCTAAATTTGGGGTGATCGCCCTCAGTATATTCCTATTGGTTGACCTTGATTTCTTCCAAAACATTTCTCTCATGACAGGTTGTGGTTATGGCCAGAAGGCCAGCTCCTTGTTGATATCATTTATGCTTTTCTGTCTATTGTGGTTACACTGACTGGTTATTGTGCCTTTCTCTAAAAATTATGTCACTGTTAATTGCAGTTACAGAATTCATCTCTCACCCATCCAAACAAAGCAACTGATAATGTGAATTGGAATAAAATTTTACTATCTTAGGGCAAAATATGTAAAACTGCAAAGAGAAATGCATTAAAGTGAGAATGTGAATACTGGTTCATTCAGGCAGTGGTGTCAAAGAGGGAGATGGGGAGTCAGAGCGTTTGATCAATCCAGTTATTCTACCCTTTGACGTTCGAAGAAAATCTTCGAATATGTTATGCAGCTTATGGTAACGGCCTTACATGTCATATTTCATCAACAGCCAGTTTGCTACTTCAATGGAAATTGACATCTCCGTCTAAAAGATTAAAGCCACATCTGGAATACTAGCAGTTGCCCCACCCATAACTTGCCCCTCCCCCCTTCCAATATTCCTGGCTGGTCGGATGTTTACGCAAAGGATAAGGACCTGTCAGAGGTTAGTCAAGCATAGGAAAGTCTCCACCACAGAATATTGCGTTCAATGACATGTGAACAATGTTGTTTACAATATCATAGTCTTTGAGACAGAGAAAGAAAGAAAAAGAAAGAAAGAGAGAGGGAAACAGAAAGAAAGAGAGAGGGAAACAGAAAGAAACGGAGACAGAAACAGAGGCAGGGAGCGCCTGGCCAGTCTCAAATTGTTTCTGTATGTTTTGGTTCATTATCGTTCTAGTTTAAGGGAAGGTAGATATGTCTGCATTAACTTCGCACACAGCAGAGGATGGCACGTCGAACAGGTGAACAGGGAGTCACACTGAAGGTATATTGAAGAGAACTGCCCGAACATTGTGTGTGTGTGAGTGTGTGTGTGTGTGTGTGTGTGTGTGTGTGTGTGTACAGACTGTGGCTACTTCTTGATAGGTATTTTTCTCCACTATATATTATAATTTGTTGTTGAAATTGATGTTATATGTTTAACATTTTTCTTTGAAATGGGAAACTAAATTTGACAAGCCATCTGACTGTGACACTTCGCTGGAAACAAAAGATAAGAAAAATGAAAGAAATAAAATAAAGGAATAAGATTGAGATGTTTCCGACCCGTATTATGTCATTGAACTTTGGCTGGGAATGGACTTAGGGATTAACATCTAACCTTAGTAGTTTAAAGGCTAGGGGTGGAGGTTATTGTTTTGCAAGCAGGGAAGAAGTCAACAAAAAGCATGCGAACAAATAAATCATCGTATGTTGTTCAGGTGAAGGAACGCATTGTGAAGGAGAGTTTAAAAGGCTTCTATGTGGTTTGAACGCGAAATGAAGAGGATCAAGGTGTTTGCATGTAAAATGTAACAGATTGTGGATAAATTTCTTAGTTTTAGATTATTTCGTTACTATTGATGTCGGGGTAACTGTGCGGTAATCATTTAGTATATCTGGGTTCTTTTATTGTTTTTGGACAGGACAGATGGTGGAGTCTTTTGATATTTTGAAGACTTTACAAAATACATCACACAATTCAGACGCACATGTCTTCCATAACCTTCTATAGATATTTTCCAGGCCAGCTACCTTCTCCATGTTCAGTTTAAATAAAACATCGTATTGTTCTCAGAGTCCTGCTCACTTTTCCTATCTTTGATCCTTCCCTGCAGCTTTGACATCACGCTATCTATTCCCCTCCCATACCCCTTTGAAACCGACAGTAAAAATTATTCCGTGTATTGAAAGAAAAATAAACACCTATTCTTCCATTTTCATCTGACAAGCAGCTCTTTTCTATTTTCTCCAGTGATGATTTTTAACCCATACCATGCATCTGCCATTCTTCCTGTCTGGAACTGCTGCTCTATTTAAAGTTTTGAATTCCTTCTGTCCCCTCCTAACTCCCCTCTGAGCTTTTTTCGAAATATTTTATATCTTTCTTATTCTTCACGTGAATTATTACGGTTTTTTTCTCGTTTGAAATGTTTCAACAGCTTTGAGACCATAGCTTTTTGTTGGATAATATCTATCTATCTATCCATATATATATAATATATATATATATATATATATATATATATTGACAAAAACTAATATAAGAAGAAAGAACATCCTCTGCTTCATGAAGGTTATCCAACGAGTCATTAAGCACACTTCAGTCTGTACAATCAAAACATAATCACAGCTCACCGGTTCTGTCTTTATTTTAAGTCAGTGGCCTGGAATTAGATGAACGACATCGTAGATGCATCAGCTGATGCTGTGGGGACAGATTTGTACGCATTATGAATGTCCCCCAACGGATAATCCTACCGTCTTTTCCGGATGAGTGCTGTAAGTAACATATTCTTTAAAAGCAGGAATGGCTTCCCGAAAGTCGCATTGAATAAAATCATCTATAAAACACCGGCCGTCGGAAGACATATTATATAAAGGTCACGCACAGTAGGGTTATCGTATTTCCTGCATGTGCATGATACCTGTTCACACACTGGAGCAAACAACATACACCACTGAGAGAGAAAGACACGGCTGAACTCACGTGGCAGGTATTGAGGGGTCTCGTCGGACAGGTTAACTTACTCAGTACGGCCAGTCCTCTCTTCTCCTCTGCACAGACCCCTCGGATGTCCAGTGGGTGTCTGAATGACCCAAACTTTAGCTTCCGTCGTCAGAA